>APFE030016006.1:4837-54044 GCA_000404065.3 Pinus taeda | reverse complement strand
GTCAAAGGGGGAGAGTGATTGGTTGTTGTTGCCGTCAAGTCCAAAGGGGGAGATTGTTGGCATTATGATACATATGTTGTACTTGATGGCAACCCACTCATTTCAGATGATAAATTATAGTGCAACAAAGTTCATGCACTTTCATGCAGAGAAAAGTTCCTTTCATGCAGAGAAAAGTTCACGCACTTTCATGCAGAGAAACGTTCACACACTTTCATGTAGAGAAAATTTCCTTTCATGCAGAGAAAAGTTCACGCACTTTCATGCAGAAAAAAAAAGTTCCTTTCGTGCAGAGAAAAGTTCACGCACTTTCATGTAGAGAAAATTTCCTTTCATGCAGAGAAAAGTTCACGCACTTTCATGCAGAAAAAAAAGAGTTCCTTTCATGCAGAGAAAAGTTCACGCACTTTCATACAGATAAAAGCACACGCACATGGGAAATCTTATGGTTGGTTCATGGTATTAGTCTGATAGTTTTTGATCCTATGGTTTTGGTCCGTGGTATTTAGTCCTTGGTATTTGAACCTATGGTTTTGAGCCATGGTATCTCGTCATAAGTGTTGATCCCAAGTATTGGGTCCATGGTATTGAATTGTTATGGTTTTTGGTCTGTGGTATTGTGAAAGGCCTAAGGCTATAAAAGAGGAAGGAGATCATTTGGCAAGGCATCTTCTGAATTATTAAATATCTGATAAAGTGCTAGATCTGAAATACTGTGATTGGGTTATGGTGCAGATCTGGATCTGAATGAAGAAGGAACCTGACCGCAAGGAGAAGGATAAGTTCTATTGATGGGTCGAAATCTTAACGATGGAATAGTGGTATCTCTATATGATTTTGATCTATGATATGTGGCGCACGCTTGATCTATAAATCTGATAATCTGAGTTAAATAATATCTGAATGTTTGAAATAATGAATTTATAGATCTATACGCAGGTCGGTATTGACACAGAAGCGTATGCACGCAGGTTTCTGAATAGAGAAGTAGCGTACATCTCTTGATTTATGTTCTAGCTGCTTTTGTTTATTGCTACAATGTTCTGGGTTCAGAAGTGGGGTGTGATTACTGTTATTATGATCTGGGTACAGTCGTCAGGGGAGTGTTTATTTTGATTCAGTTTTGATTGGTGAAAAGGTGATTGGTTGATGCAGAAATTCTTGATGTTATTTGTGGATCCAGTCTGAAAATCTATGAAACGTGGTCCCTGGAAGGAAGAGAAGGTTGTAGTCTTCTGCAGGTAGCAGCCTGCGTACTAGTATCTCAACTAGTACAAGAACTAAGGGGGTTGTAGCTCCCTTTCAAGAGAAGCTGGAAAATGAGAGAGGGTTGTAGCTCTTTGCAGGTAGCAGCCTGCGTACTGGTAAATGACTGCACCAGTACAAAATCATTGTAAAAAGAAGTTTCTAATTGAAAAGATAGAGACATATTGCAGCAGGTGGTTTTCATCCACATTGGGTTTCCACCTTATATCTTGTGTTCTTGTGTGTGATTGTCTTCTGCTCTATTTTTCTGTTCCTAGTTACTGTTTAAATGATCCTGATGCACAGATTAATGTTCAACATCTGTAGAGTATTTTAAATTATAATTCTGTATGGTTTACGTGGGTTTCCTTATCTGTAGTTGCATATATATGCGGTTTTCTCTAGCTGAAGTAGAGTATATGTTCTGGGTTTGAAAAAGAAAATAATTGACCAGATAATACTGATTCACCCCCCCTCTCAGTATTATTTCCAACAGGTGATTACTACTCAGTCCATATGGCAATTTATCACCATGTCACATTAGCCTTTCATTGTGCCATGTGTTAGTTTCTGTGTGCCACATCATCTTGTTGTCATGCTACATATAAGCGTGGAGTGTGCCATGTGTCAGTGCCTGCCCCTGTTTTGCCTTCAACTTCCGAAGGCCATATGTTTTGCATACAATGTCTGTTTGAGTTTGTTTAAATTACATTGGAAAGCTCTTGATGAGTTCTTTAACATGGAAACCTTTTCATCAATATTTGAGACCATCAATTTAGATCGGTTGTGGGAATTCTCTTAGATCAATCCTCCTCACTAAGAAGCTTTTGGACTACCAAAAGTTTGATTTCATTTAGCAAGTGAGGGTACAACTCCCTCACTTTTCTGATTTCCATTGATTGTTGCATTTGTTTTAGACCCACATGAAAATATTCTAGATCACGTCCTTATGAAATCCTAATCCTTTTGTCAAAAATAACATCTTCCTAAAACTTATAAAGATATTTTGTAGCAAAATCATCAATAGAAGGAATTAAAACATTTTAACCTTGTTCCATAACTATAGGAGTCTCATATAGTTTCAAGTTTTCAACATTCACCACTAATAAATCTGCACATATGGAGGTAAATCAATCTAGAAAGCATTATCTCTAGAAAGCATTATCACCAATCTTTTCCAAATTTGCAAATGGACCATACTTGATTAGCTTGATATTTTTACCTTCAACTTTACTATGTTCTTTGTTGACGTATAACCAAACTTGATCACTGACTTGGAAATGTGGACACGATGCTTGTCATGCCTAGCCTTATACTTGGCTTAGCTCTTTTCCAATTGTTCTTATATACTGATGAACAAATTGGATCTTATGGATGAATTTTGTGCCTTTATCTACATCATTATGTCTATCCACCTCTGAATCATGCCTGAAAGTGAAGTCCAAAGGAGACTTAGGCAAATATCCAAAACATGTTTCAAAAGCAGATCTTTGTGTAGAAGAATGTGTGGCACAATATAGACATGTTGTACATAATGAAATTGCTCATCTCAAACCTTAGGATGCTTGCTACAATATCCTTAGAGTAGATGTATCATTGTTATGTTGACCATTTCTCTCTGTTCGTCAGTCTGTGGATGAAAAGTAGTGCTTTTCTGAAGATTGATGACCATTAACTCCCAAAAAGTTGACCAAAACTCCCAAATTAAGTGAGAGCCTTGATAAGGTAAAATGGGCGTGGGAAAACCAAAATGAACACAAATATTTTGACATAACATGTGTAGTTTCTCACTTGTCACTTGCTTCTTACAATGCATCAAGGCACACATTTTGTTAAATCTATCCACTACCATATACAAGTAATCATGCCCTTTTATAGACATAGGTAGACTCCCTACAAAATCCATAGATACACTTTCCTATGGATGAGAAGGTATAGGAAGTGGCATGTAGAAACCTAATTTTTTGTTACTTGGTTTGCTAGTAGCACACATGATATCCCTTTACATATTTCGATAATTTCATTCATCTGAGGCCAATAACAATAATGTTGTGATTGAGCCACTGTTTTTCCTACACCAAAATGACAAAAAATGAGAGAAGTATGCGCTTCTCTAATTACATGCATTCTTTCATCCCGTGGAATACACAATTTAGAAATATGATACAATAGTTTGACATGAACATGATAATCTAATTCATCTAGCTAAAGAACTATGCTGTAAAATAATGGATGCAATAATATGTCTTGATAACATATCAATATATTTGTGTTGTATACCTTTCTTATGCCTAATGACCAAATGGAATTGCTATAAGAATCCATCCATTGGAAATGTTGTAACTGTTGTAGCTTGGATTGTGATTGATGATACTGCAAAGGCTGATGATTTGTATGGACGATTGTTTCTTTGCCCATCAAATAGTGTTTCCAGTTCTTCACACTCTAAATCAAAGCATACAATTCTTTGTCATAAGTAGGATAATTTCTTACTACACCAATGAAGTTCTTAGAATGGTAACAAATTGGTTTCTTTTGTTGTATTAACACTGCTCCCATGGTATAATCATTTGCATCAGTTTCAATCTTGAATGATCGTTGTAAATATGGCAATGCTAGAATTAGAGCTGTACTAAGCTTCTCTGTCTAAGTTTTGAAGTTTTTTTGTTATTTGTGGCCCCATTGAAATATTTGCTTAGTACTTGTCGACGCATGTAAAGGAGATGCAATAAATGAAAAGTTAGCAATGAACTTCCTCCAATATTGCGCTCCTCCTAGGAAGCTCCTAACTATTGTTACATTTTTAGGCTTAGGCCATTTCGTGATCTCTTACTTTAGAGGGATCAATTTTCAATTCACCATCCCATTAGATAATTTTTGAGGTCTCAAATGGGCGTCCTAAGGAATATTATAAAACAACATAGTTACGAAGTTCGAATTTGAATTCGATATGATACGATAAAAATTTGAACTAAAAATTTAATAAGAAAAAATCAATAGAACAGCTTATTGATATATATATTATATATAATATTATATATATATATATATATATTATATATATTTCTCTTTTCTAAATAACATATGTTGATATTTTTCCCTAATTCATTTAAAATTGATAATTCTAATAACTCTATAATCATATATAGCCTTAAAATACAATTCACCCTAAAAAAAATTACAATCCAAATTACTCTTCCTCCAAAACTTAAAATCTAAAAATCTAACAATATATCTTGGCTTTTTAGTATGTCCAAATTCTTATTTATAATTAAATATATATAGAAATCACTATCTAACTATATTTATGTAAATTCTGTCAAATTAAAAATATATTTAGAAAATGAGTAATAATCTACTTTCACTTTCTTCTTTTTTCCTACTTTTTTGGCTTTCCAGCTCTCCAAAATCCCGCATTCTTGACTTTCCAACCCTCCAAAATAAAAATAAATTTGAAAAAATACTTTTTCTTGATTTCACAATTGTTTATATTGTTTATATTTTCCTTTTTAAATACACACAATTTTCAATATATTGAGAACTACTCAATAATCCTGAGCAAAGCGATCCCTCATAATGTTAAAGTATATTTGAGTTTCAATTCCGCCTAAAAAGTCAAGCCATATCTCCTAACTTGCCCGACCTTCTAACTTATTCAAACAAAGAAAACTGCAAAGGATCTGAATCGAATTTGTACGAATTATTCGCTGATCGAATCAAATGGACGAATTTCTGAACCGTTTGCCCCAATTCAGGGGAATTTGGTAACTATGTAAAATAGTAGTGGAAATAATAAAATAAGATTAGATTACCTCATCAAATTTTGGAGGGAAAAAATGTAAAACTATTTTTTCAACTCATATTTTCAACCTATCTCCCTATGATTTTTCTCAAATTTCGAGTGGGAGCATTCATTGGATCTTATGAGTGCTTCCGTTTGAAATTTGAGTAAAATCGTAGGGAGATAAGTTGAAAATATGAGTTGAAAAAGTAGTTTTTTAGTTTTTTATTTTTTTAAATCTTTTTACCTTGTTACTCCAAAAATGGTGAATCACCCCCCATGGTTGACATCATCATATTGAATCCTATTGGTTCTTATAAAGTTGGCTTTTGTTGTACATTTTTGTTTTGAGGCCCATTTTTGACCTCAAAATTTCTCTAACGCCTTATGATATAACCTAAATAAATTAAAGATGTTTGATCAGATTCACATTTTGACATATTTAGACATAATTTCTCCCTTTTCAAAACATCAAAGAATTTCTTAACATGCACTTCATGAGCTTTTGAGTTTTGATTGAAAAGGAAGATATCATCTGAGTAGACTATTACAAAATCATCTATGAATGGCTTACATACAACATTCATAACTCACATGAAATTATCAAGAGCATTACAAAACCCAAAAGGGTATAACTAGCCATTCAAATAGACCCTTTTTTGGTTTTGCTAAAATTTGGTAGCGTAGAAGGTATTTCGGAGTGGAAAATCCTTTGGGGGCTTTATGTTTTTGAGTTCGGGGTTTTGTACCCAAGGAGCAGGCTTGAAATCCAAGAAAATGAATTTAATAAATTAATTTTAATTTTGAGTCAAGTTGGCTAAGGTTAGCCAGCAAGGCCAAGGGACATGACCATTGAGGTCTCACACCTATTGGACTAGTATATATTAAAGCCAAAGGATAGGCTAAGCACACAGGTTGAAAAAGGACTTTCACTTGTGAAGAAGGCCACAACCAATTAGTAAAGGAGGGTTGAGGGTAGTAAGGAGCCACAGGGTGTGGCTAGGCCTAGGTCTATTTTAAATGTATGTTGGCTGGCTGCAGGGGTTGCAAAAGGCCACAAAACAATGCAAGGGTTGTTGGAAGCCACATGAGGGTTGCAATGGTTGCCGACAACTACAGTAGGGTTGCAGTGTTAGACTTCCCAAACCCAACACTTGGTATTCAATTCATAATAAGTATTAATTGAACAAATACATGGGTAAGTTCCTAACCAAAATATTTAGCAGAAGCAAAAATTACTCTATTTGAATCACATACACAAACAAATTTCTTCCCAATCAACAATTCTTCATTAATAAATTAATCACAAAACTTACTTGGGCTCTTGTCCTGCGGTAATGGCCCAACTGAGAAAATACAGATTACAAAACTAATCACTAGCCTCACTACACTCTCTCAGACGAAACACATGCTCATTGAGAAGCATGTCTCAATCTTGTGCTGCTATTGTGTATTAGCACCTCATATTAGGCTCAATATAACTTTCCTAAGCTCATATTGATGACCAAAACATAGTTTTAAAAATCGGTTGGTTTGAATAGGAAACTGGTCAAACGACCGGTTCACTGGCAAACTTAGCTGGACCAGGTAAAAACTGTGTTTATGGGCTGATTTCTTCCTTTTTCCACAAAAACCGGGCCTAACCGACTAGTTTATGATGGAGCTGGCCGGTTTATGGGTAAACCAACCGGTTTCGTCATAAACCGACCGGTTCGTTGCCATGTTAGCTGCAAACCCACCGAGAGGCTGTTTTGCGGCTTCCAAGGTGGTTTGGAGGGAAACCAAGGGTTGTTTCCCTCCAAAAACATGCCCTCGAAGGCAATAAAATGATGTCTCCCTTCTCATTTGTCTCACACATCTCATTCGGAGTTTTTGTGAGTTTCATTGGGAGCTTGGAGAGTGTTGAGTGTTTACTGGAGTAGTCATCTTGGAGGCTTGAAGTTGGACTTGGATATATTTTGGATATAGTTTGGAGATGTTAGTAGACTTGGCATCTTCAAGAGGAGGCTAAGGAATTTCATTTCTGTGCATGTATTTTTTTTTTTTTTTTTTTTTTTTGTTGTATGCTACATTGTAATCAAATCTCTAGTTCTTTTCTATCAAATTTTGTAGGCTAAATATGTCCATTTTTTTCCCAATTTTACCTTAGGTTTTCCATTTTTCATAGCTGCAATTTTTTTTTTAGTGACAAATTTCTTTGCAAATTTCAAATATTTCTAGCCACCATGCTTCCAAAAGCCAAGGACAATGCATGAGCTCATTGTGATGTGATTGATGGAAAAATGATATGCAAATTTTGCAATAAATCTATTGGAGGTGGGGGTATTCTCAGGTTGAAACAACACTTGGCTGGGATAAGAGGCCAAGTAAAGCCATGTGATGCACCAAAGGAAGTGATAGATCTTGTTAGGGCAGAATTCCTTGCTAAGTTTGAGAAGTTTGAGGAGGATATGCTTAGAAGGCTATCCAAGAAGAAATTGTAAGGAAGGAAATTTTACAAGCCATGAAAGAGAGTGAGTATGATGATTTTGAGATTCACGACTCCTCTTCTATCCCTTCCACCAATGATCCCTTTCATTAGGTTCCTCCTGCTCTTGGGTCTTGTCATCAAGACCAAGAATCTAAAGGAACAAAGAGGCCGAACATCTAGAGTTATTTCTCATCCTCTACCACCATTTCCTCTACTAATCCACTTCCTCCCAACCAAGTTGTCAACCCACTTTGGAAAAAAATTGGAAAAAGCAATGCAAATAATCTTCTTTTCAATACATTGCTAGATAGTGGTATGATTCATATATCCCATTTAATGTTGCTCTCTCACCTTATTACCAAGCTATGTGGACACTGTTATAACTACAGGAAAGGGATTCAAAGGCCCTACTATGCATGACTTGAGGGGAGCTCTTTTGAAAAAAGAGATTGCTTCCATTAATCAGTATTTGGCTAAGTATAAAGAGTCATGGATCAAAATAGGTTTTCCGTCATATTAGATGGATGAACCGATGAAAAGAACCGCACTATCATTAATTTCCTTGTTTCTTGTCCTCATGGAACCATTTTTGTGAGATCAGTTGATGCATCTGATAAGGTGAAGGATGCAACTCTTCTATTTTGAGCTTTTGGACGAGATTATTCAGGGAGTGGGGGAGTAGAATGTTGTGTAGGTCATCATAGATAATGCCTCAAACTATGTTCTTGTTGAAAATATGATTGAGTCCAAATATAAGACCATATTTTGGACTCCATGTGCTACACATTGCATAGGCCTCATGCTTGAGGACATATGCAAAGTGGGGTGGGTAAAAAACATCGTAGAGCATGGCAAGTGCATTGCAAAATACATCTACAACCACTCATGGGTATTGAGCCTAATGAAGAAAAACATTGGGGGCAAAGAGCTTGTTAGGCTTGTAATTACGAGATTTGCAACTCACTTCTTCACGTTGCAGTGTCTCAATTATCAACAAAAAAACTTGCATAAAATGTTTTCTTTTGATGACTGGACTTCATCTTGGTGGGCTTGTAGACAAGATGACAAAGACACCAATAAAAAAGTTTTTGACAATTATTTTTGGAAAAGGTCTAGAGGGTTTGTGAAAACTACCGAGCCCCTTGTTAAGGTGCTACGTATGTTAGATGGGGAAAAATTGGCCATGGGCTACATTTATGAGGCTATGGATCAGGCAAAGGAGCAGATATGGGCAACTTACAAGGATAAGTTAGCTAAATATGGGCGTATATGGGAGATCATTGATAATAGATGGAACAATCAACTCCGTCGTCCTATACATCTAGCTGGGTATTTTTTGAGCCCAAAGTATCATTATAAAGCTCGAATAGGAGATTTGCAGGTTGGGGAGGTTAGAGATGGATTGTATGATTGCTTGGAGCACATGGTCCCCAACCATGCAAACCAGCTGGAAATACATAAACAACTTACTCTTTTCAGTATGGCAACGAGTACCTTTGGCAAAAACTTGGCAAAGATGGCAAGAGATGTGGATCAACCAGGTAAGCAATTCCAAATTGTTTTTCTTTTTAAAGTTCAATTGTTTACAAATTTATAATTCAAATTGTCTGTAAATACTCGTAAAATAGTAATGATATGAACTAAGTTACTAATTAATGTCTTTTTCTTTACAAAACATTGGTGGGAGTCATTTGGCGGCTAATGTCCTGAGTTGCAAAAGTTTGCAGTTAGAGTCCTCAGCCAAAGTTGCATTTCTTCAAGTTATGAGTGCAATTAGTCTATTTTTGAGCGCATACACATCAAGACGAGAAACAATTTTGAACAAAAATAGTTAAATGATCTTGTCTTCATGCAATGCAACCTTCAACTAAGGCACAACCAAATGATGAAGAAAAGACCTGATCTAGATCCCATTGTGTTGGACGATATTGATTCAACATTAGAATGGGTGGAGGAGACTAAAGATTCTAAGTTTGAGGATGATTTTGATATTGACATGGTGTTGGGGGGGATGAAGTAGATTTGGTAGCGCCATCGGAACCAGAATTAGTAGTTGCATCAAGCAAAGACAAACAACTAATGGAAGACACTAGTTGTGCAACTCGACCAACTTGTGCTTCCATTAGGTCCACTTCTATTGTTATTGGTGGTAGTGCTACTATTGAGGCTGCAGATGAGGCTAAGGCATCCTTAGACTCTGGTCCAGATGATGTTTATGTAGCTCCTGTTGACGATCTTGTGTCTAGTAGTGGTGATGAATTTGATCATGATGGGGAATGATCACGTTGATCACTGATATCTACTAGTAGAATTGCAGTCTTGTAGTAGGATAATGGCCCCATAGCTTGTAGCATTGTTTTTGGACTTTATAGGCCATTTAGAGCCTCATTGCTTATGTATTTTGTCGATGATATGTATAATGCCATTTTGATATATTCAACTTTACATGGTATATAGATGAGCAAACTTTACATATTCTGTCTCTATTGGTTTGGAATCATGGTTTTAAATCTTAAAAATAGTCCTTTTTTTTCATTAAATTAATGTATTTTTTTAAAAGCCGGTTCATTGAGATCTGATCAGTCCCAGTTTGAAACCCTGTTTATTAGGTGGATTGGTCTAGTCACTGGTTCCGGTTTTTAAAACTATGGACCAAAATTAGTTTGTCAAGTTAACTGAAGATAAGTGACATTACTTTAGTTAACTATCCTATCCTTGAATTTCTCTACTCTAACTCAAGTACAAGTCATAAATTTGGCTTGCCTTACATGCACATCACATGAACATGTGTGCAACCCACTTGCACACTCTGCGTGTCAAATGCAAGCTCCTAATGAACCAAATCAAGGTCCTTCTAGTCAAGACACAAGACTAGAAGTACCTTCTGAGCTACAAAGCTCAATACTCCCTCTTAGTGAGGGAGGTACTTCTGGAAGAACCTCCTCCACTTGAATTTGTCTCCAAGCCCATCTTAGTATCTGTAGCTGCTCCCTCTGACACTGAAGCCTGTCATGCTACCTGATCTGAAACCTGAGTTAAGAACTTGTCACATCCGACAAGGCTCATAGGGTCATGCTCTTGAGAATCCATCAATGTCATATCGTACTAGTTGAGGCTCTTGGCAGTACTTGAAGAATCGCTCTTCCTCGTCATCTGTACCCTTTCAGCAACTGACACTGATCCTGTATCCAAAATCCCCTCAGCTTACCCACAGGTTGTCCCAACAAGCTGTATGACAACTCTTGTCTGATGCCAGGCACTACAACTACTTCCAAGGTTGCTCCCTCTGAATATACAAGCACTTGTCCATCCCATAACAAAAATCTACATCCAACATCCTCTAAGGTTGATACTAAGAGCACGCGTATTATCAACCCTGGAACAAATAACATCCCTGTCACCTCCATAAATTTTCCTGAATCTAGCTAGAATCTGAAACATCCAACCCCCTTCACTGCTTGCGTGGTGCTAGTTCCACAACTCACATGGCAACTTGAGTTGTCTATGAAATACTACAAAACACTGATCTCATCTCTGTCATGTGAGTGGATGCTCTATTGTCCACTAGCCTCGATCCTATGCGAAGTCCTAACACATCTGTGGGTTTGTTTCAGTCCTTTGATACACCCACCAATTCTGCTTCCAATCCTCCCATTAGTACGGTCTCCCTGTCTCCCTCTGAGGGCTAACCTTCGCCAATCTTGTTGGCTGCTGGTACTGTCTTTCGTACATGTCGTTGGCTACTACCAGCTCCGCTAACCATTGCTGGCCCAAGCCTGTTGCGGCAAATCCCTTGCCCAATGACTTTGCCTTGTTGAAAATTGTAGTGAGTGCAGGTCTTCTAGCTTTTGCCTCAGCCAAAAATTCCACGAGTTTGTCCTTCTCTTAGCATGGTTCGAAATCATGAGATAGAATTCAGTTCATGCATCATGTAGGAGGATCAGTTACGTGGAGCCTTCTTTAGTTTAAATTCAAGATTGGGTGGCAATTTTGAGTTAAGTCTAGAACGAGTTGGGACTTTAGTTATTAATTGAAGGTAGAAGGAAGAGTTATGACTCCAATGATGGTTGGAGAGAGAAAGAGTTCATGCTCAGTTAAATTTCCAATTAACAACTTGAGTTTTAAATTTGTACTAGCTTAATTTAGCATGGATCAAATCTGTGAAAGGATGAAGGCACAAGGATTGTTCATTATCGTGTGCACAAGTTTTGGTGAGATCTCTTTGCTTTTGTTGTGCATAGTTTCGATGAGAAAGAGCACATGAGTTTGTTGACAAGATTTGCGCTACAAAATAGGAGGCCAAGTGTGCAAAAAAAAGGAGCTTAGTGCACTACAAAACAAGAGATTTTGTGTGTAAGGAGATAGTCTAGTGCGCAAGGAAATAGGGCTAGGAAGTGCGCAAAGGATTAGGAGTTGGGATCAAGGGTTGGTAGGGAAAGTCTAGACGAGATCAACAAGAGAACAAGTGTGTTCTCAAAGTGAAAGATTGTTTTGTAATTGATTCAATTGCTCAAGATCAATAAAATACCACATCAAGGAGATATGTTTTTCCATGTTGGGTTTCCTGAGAAAAATAAGTGTATCAATTTGTGTGATGTGTTTTTATCTCTTTGTTTTGTTCCTCTGCTTATAAGTTGTTAAGAAATTTTGTATCTTGGTGAAAGTAAACAAGATTCCAGTTTTCAATTATTCATCTAAGTAGTTGCAAAGTTTTCATGGAATTTTAACACGCTATAAGAGTAGAGATCAATATAAACACCAACACCAAGTTTATTAATTAGTGAAGAGTGCAAATCAAAATTTTGAAAAGTAGTTCTTTGGATAAGAGTATTGCGTTCCAAGGATTGAGGGCAAATCACTGTTTAGAGGGAGCCTCAAATTTTTGTGCATTGAAGGAGCGGATATATGTGGTATTGGAAGATAATGGGGTGATAGAGTTTGTGAAGCAGTACATAGTCCCACCTCAAGATCCCCAACAATTAGCCCAACATAACAATAATGACACCAAGATGAGGAGGATCATTCTTGATGGGATCAATGATCATATTATCCCTCATCTCCATTAGAAGAAGACAACTTATGAGATGTTTGAATCCATCATAGATTTGTATCAAGGTTCTAGTGATGCCAGGAAGCTTGCTCTTAAAGAGAATCTAAGAAGTATCCATATCAATAAAGGAGAGCCCATCATCACATATCTTCAAATTTCAGTCATGTTCGAGATGAGCTAGGTGGTGTGGGCGATATAGTAGCAGAAAAAGACCTTGTGAGTCTTGCGCTTTTGGGACTCCATGAGTCTTGGTATAGTTTCGAAGATGCCATAAGTGGCAGAGAGAATATTCCCAATCGGGAAACGTTGTGGAGTGATTGCATTCAAGAAGAAAACCAAAGAGGCAAGAGAGCTAGTAGAGAAGTTCCAGTAGAGGACGAGGAGAACTTTGCCCTAGAAAGAAAAGGTGGCAAAGCCAAGGGCAAGGAGGGAAAAGGCAAGGATGAGACCAATCAGTAGGGCGAGAAGAAGAAGAAGGATTTGAGCAAGATTTAGTGCTTCCATTGCCACAAGTTCAGGCATTATGCCACTAAGTGTCTTAAAAAGAAGCAGGGGTCCAGTAAAGATTGTGTGGCTATGTCAACTAAAATTTTGACTAAGGAAGAAGGATTGAATATTCTCTGGTAAATTCTCTGCATTGCTCGAAGTTCTGGGCATTCACTGAGGCTTTGAACGAGGGCTTTGACTGGTTCTTTGACCATAGACTTTGAATGTGATTTAACTGAACTTTTATGTGGAAATCGCAAGCTGAAATTCAACCCCTTCGACAAGATTGTTGATTGGTAACATATTTGTGATCTTTGATTTATGTTGACTTGATTTGACTCTCATTCTCTTGGAAAGTCAAAGTTTGACTTTGATTGGTTTATGGATGTACTATTGGACTATTTAGCTCATGCTGAACATTGATTGACTAATAGAAGAAGAATAATTGATTCTGGGTTTTCGCCCTTGTGGGGTTTTCCCCGGTCTCTAATTTAAATCTTTGTATCTCATTGTGCTTGGCTATCTTCTATTGTGCATTTACTATTTACTGTTCTATCTATAATTTCTTAACTGTTAATTGGGTGAATAAAAGTGAATGAAATTGTTTTAAGTGATTATTACAACATGAAACAATGTGTAAAATTAACATGATATTAGAGTTGAGGTGAAGATTAGCCTTTGGAGACCAGAGAACAGCGCTTTAAGACACTTCTTTTGTTGATTGGTGATCTACTCTCTTGGACAAGATGAGTACCTCCTACTTCACTATTGAAGAGAGTTGAATGATGCCTCCAACTTTGAAGCCTAGAGGGCTAGATTGGATCCTAACCTTGAAGAGAATGATGCGATGGAATATGTGCAGGGCCAAGTAGCTGAACCTCCCGAGAATGCCAATACTGTGCCAAATCCAAGTATAGGAAGGGTGTGATCAAGGCCAAGAAGATCATCATTGATTCTCTTAGAGACCATCTCATCACCTCTTTGTCCAAGCTGAAGAAGTCAAAGAAGATGTATGACAAATTGATTGGGATGTATGAGGTCAACAATCTTAGCCACGTCATTTCCTTGAAGATTCAACTTCGTGACATCAAGATGTCTAAGTCTGAATCTATAACAACCTACTTCATGAAGATCTCTCAAATAAGAGACCAAATTATTTCCATTGCATAAGTCATACCTGATAGAGAGTTTGTGCAGATGAACCTTGGAGGACTCCCCATGTCTTGGGAGACATTCATTATAAGCATTAGTTGTAGAAAAGGGCTCCCTTCGTTGATGAGCTTTTGGTAATTGCACTCAAGAAGAATCCAAGCTCATTTCCAGAAGAAGAATCCAAAGACATAAAGAGGGAGAACCTATAGCCTTTGCAACCAATGTCAAGAAAGGAAAAGGGAAAGGAATACTTGCTAAATGGAAGTCAAAGAAGCCAGCTCCAACATTCACCAATAATAGAAGGGCCTTGTCCAAAGTCCAATGCTATAGGTATGCTAAATTTGGCCACATAGCCTGAGATTGTCTTGAAAGAAGAAGTGCTCCGAAGCCTAATTCCAACAATGATGGAAACAATAAAAACTTCAAAAAATAGGAGAGGAAGAGGTCTTGCTGCCCATGCAAGTGTTGAAGAATACCAACACCCTAAAAAGAGGTCCAAGAACACAAGGTACACTGATAATGTTGATAATACTCAATCTGAATATTTTCTTGTTGTTTCTCTTTCTAGCTCATCTTCAGATAACATTGATAGTTGTCTAGTGGATAGTGGGGCACTCAGACACTTTACTAGGTATTGTGAAGTCCTCTCAAATTTGGTAGTGATGTAGACTAATTTGAAAATTATACTTGGGGATAATTTTACTCATGCTGTCAAAGGGTCTGGGTCTATTTCTTTTCATTTGGAATCTAGTCAAACCATTCATCTACAGGATGAGCTATACGTGCCAAGCTTGAAGAAGAATATTGTCTCGTTTTTTTCTATGGAAGACAAATGGATTAGAGTTGCATTCATGAATGGAAAAGTTCTTGCTTGGCCAAGGAGATCTAACTTGAGAGAAACCTTCACACTTGGTGTAAGAAATGAAGGCCTATACAAGGTTTGTGGACGACCAATTCAAGCATTGGTCCATGATACTACTAATTAGTGTGAGATTTGGTATTGAAGATTTGTTCACCTTCATTACAAGGCTTTTCTTGAGTTGAGAAGGATGGTTTCAGGGATTCCTAGGGTTCAAGTGGGTGTATATTTGGGATGTGCTAGTGGAAATAATATCAGCGGACCATTCCCTTCTAATAATAACAACTCTAATGAGATTCTTCAACACATTCATTTTGACCTTTGTGGGTCCATGCCATTGACATCTCTTACTCATCAAGTCTTGGGGGACAAGACTCGTGAATCATTTTTTACAGGTCAGAAACATTGTGTTCAATCGAGATGTGATCTCTGATGAATATGTTGCTCTTGGAAAAGCAAGGGACTCTCCTGTCTTTACCATCATTAAGAGAAGAGATGATGATATGGATGTAGATGCAGATCCATCCTTGCGAGAGCTTGACCTTGTAGATGAGCCTATGGCTTCCATGGATGCTTTAGATCCTCCTCCTTGTGATCCTTCCTCTTCTAGGAAGAGACCTTTATGACTATGTGATACATTATAAGATGTAGAAAATGATGCAAATGATGGTAGCATTGAGAAATTCAAAGCGAGGTTCATGGCTATAGGATTCTCATAGAAAGAGGGAGAAGATTACAATGAGATATTTGCACTTATTGCCTGATACACTACCATCTGGTTCGTTATTGATCTTCCTGCTAATCAGGGTTGGAGTCTTCATCAAATTGATGTGAAGACAACCTTTCTTCATTGCATACTTGAGGAAGAAGTGTACGTAGACCAAATGCAGGGCTTTGAGGAACATGACAAGGAAAACCATGTTTGCAGATTGAAGAAAGCCTTCTATGGATTGAAGCAATGCTGAGGGCTTGGTATGCTCTGTTGAAAATAATAGCAGGAAAGCTTTCTTGACTTGTGCCTTAATCAAGAAGACCTCATGATCAATCTTCCTTAACATGCTTGAGTTCCTATAAATTAGGACGAGTTCATGAAGCAGTTTAACTCATGCGTATAGTTGGAGGCTCAATTTGTTTTTCTCCTAATGCAAGTTAGATTTGGAAAAGGACAAGTGACAAGTCCCAATGTTTATTTGTGGCTAGGACGAGTTACAAGAGCTATTTAGACTAAGTTAACTAGGTAATCACAAGACCGAGTTCCTAAAATAAACTTGCCAGAATTAGATGAGTCAAATTGCTTATAAGGAGGTTGAAAGACACAATTGTAATCATAATTATTGAGCACGAGTTTTGTTTGTGAGCTAGTAGAGCTAGGAAGAGAGTGAAGGAGATGACTATATGTAGTTTTTGGTAGAAAAAATTCTTGTTGGTGTGCCCTAGGAAATAGGAGGAAATTTCCAGGACCAATGCAAGGATTTAGGAGCTAAGGATAGGGTTTTTGCAAGTTGGTTGGAGCTAAGTATCAACGGGGAGAATGAACTTGTTCTCTAGAGAAACAATTTTCCTTGTAATAATTCTATTTGCTCGAACTTTGTCAATAAAATTTCTACAGCTAGCAGAGGGATTTTACAGTTGGGTTCCCTAAAAATATTGTGTTACTGTATGGTGTGAATGTGTTTTTAATTCTATTCTATTCTAATGCAAATTGGTAGAGAAATTCTGTGTCTTGGTGTTAAAAATTAGTTTCATATATGTTCATTCAAGAAATAGAAAAATTTCAAGGAAATTCTACATGGTATCAAAGCTCTAAAAAAAATAAATACCAACACTAAGGAGATTAGTTTTGGAGAACAAAGATTCAATTTGTGATGATCAGGGAGGATGGCGTACCAAGGAATGAGAGCTGACCACTGTTTAGAGGGAGCCTCTAACTTTGTCTCTTGGAAGGGAGGATCATGATAGTAGTGGAGGATAATGGAGTGGGAGAATTTGTCAATAATGCTATACCACCACCTCAAGATCCCCAACAATTGGCCCAACATAATAAGAATGATGTCAAGGCTAGGAGGATTATTCTAGAAGGGGTCAAAGATCATATAGTTCCTCATTTCCATGAGAAAAAGTTAGCTTATGAGATGTTCAAGACTATTTTAGATCTATATCAAAGTTCCAGTGACACTAGGAAGCTTACTCTCAAGGAGAAGTTAAGGAGTATCCGGATGAAACAATGAGAGTCCATTGTGTTGAATAATTTAACTAATGTTGGACTTCATAATTTTACTTGAGTCATGATGTTATATATTTGTCAAAAGGAATTTTTATTATTATTAAATTGACTTATTAAAGCACATATTTCATGCTTGGGTCAATAGTCATAGGTCAAGCCTTCATATTAGGGTTCTAGGATTTTTGTCCAAGTCAAAGTTAAATTTATTATGTAATAATCCCTTCTTGGGTTCATGGTGTCAAAGTTAAAAATCTATTTTTTCATGTCAAAACCTCCTCCATCAAGTCACCTTGCAAGTTGGCCTCCATATTGATCCTCTACAAGTCGACTTCCACAAATTATTCATGTCAGGTCATTTACTGTCAAAATCAACTATAAATACCCATGTGAACTCGACTCAACTGGGAGATGAAGAATCAAGTTCAGGTAGATAACAGAGACACCGAAGAAGGATGATTCAAAGCATTTACAAGGTCGAAGTAATGGGTGATTATAGGGCCGAGACATTAAGCTATTATAGGACCGAAGCATGACATAATTACAAACTGAAGCATAACACTCGAAGCTTGTCAAGACTACGATCAAAAGAATGAATTGAGGTATCACAACATTGAAGGACCAAAGTGTTACAGGACTGAGATATCACATCTTTGCAGAGATGAAGTGTTGAGTACAGTTAGGAACAAGGTTGACTTGATGGATGGAAGGAGTATTTGTTCTAGGTAATAAGGGTCTTGGTCATCTCAACTTATTTTGAATCTACTAAAGGAAGAGTTCTTGGCTAGGTTTTCCCCTCCATAGTGTTTTTTCAATGGTTGAGTGCCTACATTTGGTGTCTCCTTATTTTTATGGTTTTGATAGCTGTTTGATGAACAAATAAATAATAACTGTAAGAAGAAGAAGAAGAACTTATAAAGAAATCACAAGCATATATCAAAAGAAAAGAGAAATCAATATAATAAAGATATGATCTCATTGCCCTAGATTTCTCAACATGGTATAGAGCTTGGTTCACATACATAAGGGCATGAAGGAGATCACAAAGGCATACAAGATGAGGAAAGTAAGTCCTTTACAAGCCCTAATTATAGTGATAAGACCAAAGTCTTGAGAAAATAGAGCGAGGTTCTTTGAAGAGTTTAAAAGGTTTTGTTTTAAGGGATCAAGAAGCTAGTTCTCTAGCAGAAGAAAGTGTTAGAAAATTATATATATTATGGAGCAATGGAACACATAAAATATTGTAGAAATATAAACACAGAAAACACATAAAACAAGAGAGACAGATATACGTGGTTCACCCAGTTTGGGCTATGTCACCTCGAACAACCAGTCCTTCCTTTCTATTATCCAGCAAAATGAAGAGACACAACCTACAGCAGATCCGCTGTAATATCCTCTGTTTTCTCTCATAGTCTCACCTCTATGCTTCTTTCTCAGAGAATACACATCTATTACACAACCTCAAATACAATGTCCTCATACAAAGAGAGGGGTTGCCTTCTAGGGCAAAAAACCCTAAACTAAACATAAGTTCTACTGTCAGATCATTCACCTAATGAACGGCCCAGATTGACTAGAAATTACTATATTTTACAAGGCAATTTTACATCTGTTTTTAGCCTCGGGGGTGCTGCCCTGAGCCCCGCCGGGGGACCGCTGGCCCCCGGACCCCCCAGCCGGGGGGGATCGGCACCCCCGGACCCTCGCGTGGAGGGGTGTACAAACTTCCTGGGGTATACATCCGGCTGAAACAAAGATCTCTGAACAATCATGCTCCCCACACAACAGAAAGGCTGAATATCCTGGTAAGAAGAGCACAATTATGAGTATGTAAAATAAGTAAAGTATTCTACTTAAAAGGGAGCCAAGGTCAAGTTATATAAAGCACTTCGGAAGCTACAATGATCACTACATGATCCATGCATAACCAATGAAGTAAACTCTTTGTGATATGAAGTGATTAAGAACTGATACACTTGAGGAACCGAGATTTCTATTTCAAAATCTTGGGCATAAGAATTAGGATCTGATATCACATAAAAGAAATCTAAACTTTCTGTGAGATTCAAAATTTTAGAGACCTATGACAACATCTCAGAATATTAAAATAGCCCTTATACAATACGATAAGGATCACTTGTCAAAGGAATCCAAGACCGAACCATTTATGATATTTAGGAAGATCTATCTCAAAACTAAAGTCTCCATATGAAAGCTGAGACTCTTGAAATAGAGACTAGAAACCTATGAACTATATACGTAAGAAATCTGAACCTAAATAGAGTTGTAGAAGCTAACTTCTTGGTTATCATTCAACCTCCTTTAGTGATAATTTATAATGTCCAAAGCAGTTTTGTTTGAGCATGTCGAGAATCATATACAGTTAATAGTTGGTGAAGCTCAGAGTTTGAAGATTAGTCTACATATCTTGGAAAAACAATGTTCATTAAATACAAGTAAGTATTGTTATCATTTCTTTTTTATGTTTCAATGTTTTCAATTTGTACGAAGAGCAATAAGCCTTTTTGGAGCATTAATTTTCCAATAAGAAGGAATACAATTTTGAGGTAAGTCAAGAATCTACTATAAGGGTCTAGTTACTTACATGGTTGACAAAATTTCATTGTAATGAAAATTGACAATATCTAGGATTATACACCCTAGATAGTTCTTGTAACTTCATTCGCGTGTTCCTCTTAGAAATAGTATGTCATAGCAAGCAGTCCAAGGTATATGACAAAAAATGAATTACGTTTATGGGATTCCCTAAATCATAGTTTTATACTTGTAGATTTTTGGCAATACTTGTCAAGCAAATGTTACAGGTACATGTAAAAAGTTAATATTATAAAGGAGTTCTTCAAGAAGAAGCCTCCACTCACAAAATGAAACTAAGAAGCTTTGTTGCAGAGGGAGTCCTTCAATAAGGAAACCCTACAAGGTTTGTAAAAGAAGCAATGTATGTAAAAAGGCTTCTTCATTGAAAGCATGATCATTTTAAAATTTTCTGCTTGGTATTACTAACTCTCTCATGTCTAGGTTTTCGAATCAGAAGGATTCTTGTTAGGGTGATTAATCTCCTGATTGAATATACCCCCATCATATCATCTACTTTGTTTATGAAACCCTAACCTTTAGGGTTCACCACTAAACCCTAACCTAAGAGTATGTCAATGAAACCCTAGTCTACTTGGGGTTTGTACAATGAAATTTTATCATTGCTTAGGATATGTTGACAATAATATTGAAACCCTTGTCCTCTTAGGGTTGTTAATAAAGAACCAATGATGAAAAGTCTATTCTTGTAATATTTAGGGTATTTGTATTGTTACGAAAAAATCCTAGTCTTTTAAGGTTTGTTGTTATTGTCCTAATAATAAACCAAAACCTTAGATCTTTAAAGTTAGGGTTTGTTGCTAATGAATTGAAACCTTAGATTTTTAGGGTTTGGTGAATTAGGGTTTCTAGACAAAACCCCTGCAATATCTAAAAGGAGGTCCTAGGAATGAATTCCTTAGAATGTTTTCTTCCACTTAATCAAAACTATAGCTTCATTGAAATTATTGTATATCTAACGCTGACCAAAGTAAGTATTTCTATAAGTCTCTAGTATATGATGATGAAACCCTAGATACGTATATGCTAGTACACTAACTTCTCGATGATTTAGGGTTTGCACAAAACCCTAGTAGAATCTAAAGTCCTAAATGCATATTCTTGAAACCCTAGATGTATAGTATTATGATTGATTGCTAACTTGATTTGGTTGCTAATAATTAAGGCTTTATGTTTTGAAGATTAAGTCTATGGTTTATGACAAAACCCTAACAAGAAGTTAAAGTCTAGTATGTAAAAGGGATGTAACTACGAACCTAACTAGGTTTAAGTATCTGATATCTAAAGTTTGAATGTTTTAATGCTTCCATTTTAATGTTTCTATATATTTTTATTTGGTTGTACTTGCTATTAAAGTTTTGTAGGTACATGATCTTCAAGATGTTGAGGATGATCGAAGATATAATAATGGTGAGCATGATGAAGGAAGTTAGAAGAGTGATGATGATCAAGATGACCTTGATAACATGAGAAATAAATAAAGCCTTGAAAGATTGTAAGTCTCTCCTATGTTATAAAAGAAGGAGGTTGTTGTGTTGAGAGGGAGCCTGGATAGAAGAAAGGGTATGTCTCCCCACTTGGGAGGGAGGGCACATTATGATAGTAAATTCCTTGAAGAAAAAATGAAGCTAAATTTACTATAGATGAATGTTCGTGATTCATGAAGTTGTAAACAAAAGACTTGAGTAGTACCAAGGTTGTATTTGGTGTTGTTGAAGAAGTGAAAAAAGAAAACTTCCTACTTGATGACGATATAAGTAGCATTTGAATTAATGCGGGCCCCGAAGTTTTGTGTTTACTTATATATATATATTTGAAAGTTTATTGATTGGGGTTGTGTTTGTACAGGTAAAATCTCTCCACTAGAAGATTGAACACTTTGGAAGCATGCTTGGACAAATGGATATATCTGGTTTAGTTTATAAGGAGAGTTGAAGTATCTTATGGCAAGATGCTTGGGAGGACATCTGGATGACCTATGTGTTGATTTCTAGATCCAGAAGAGGGAGGGTGGTGTTGGTCATGGAGCTTCAACCTTGGATACACACCTAGAGCCCTGGGTTGATGGTAGAGCTAGTAAGCATGATGGTACCTAAAGTGGATGAAAGCTTGCGAGTCCATCATAGTCCCACTCGGATAGATTACCCTAGTCAAATATCTAGTTTGTAGCACTGAGTGTGCTGGAACTCTTCGTAGTTCATTTCATTTTGAGATCTTCCATGTACCTTCATATGTATGTAATTATGAATACCTCCTTAGTTAAGAGGGAGTGTTGAAGAATGTAACTAGTGTCAGTCTTCATAATTGTACTTGAGTCACGATGTAATATATTTGTCAAATTTTATTATTATTATTATTAAATTGACTTATTAAAGCATGGATTTAATGCTTGGATCAATATTCATATGTCAAGCCTCCATTGTAGGCTTCTAGGATTTTTGTTTAAGTTAAAGTCAAATTTATTATGTAAGAATCTCTTCTTGGGTTCATGGCATCAAAGATAAAAATCTATTTTGTCATATCAAAACCTCCTCCATCAAGTCACCTTGCAAGTTAGCCTCCAGATTGATCCTCTACACATCAGCGTCCACAAATTATTCATGTCAGCTCATTTATAGTTAGAAACAACTATAAATACCCATGCGAACTCAACTCAACTGGGAGATGAAGGATCAAATTCAGGTAGATGATAGAGACAACGAAGAAGGATGATTCATATCATTTACAAGGTCGAAGTATTCGATGATTATAGGGCCGATACACTGAGCTATTACAAGACCGAAGCATGACACTATTATTGGACCGAAGCATGAAACTATTACAGATTGAAGCATAGCACCAAAGCCAGTCAACACTAAACCAAAGCTCGGTATGGTCATAGGAATGAATTGATGTATCACAACATTGAAGGACCAAAGTGTTACATGACCGAGATATCACATCTTTGTAGAAACAAAGTGTTGAGTACAGTTAGGAAAAAGGTTTGCTTGATGGATGGAAGGAGTCTTTGGTCTCGGTAATAAGGGTCTTGGTCATATCAACTTATTTTGAATCTATTGAAGGAAGAGCTCTTGACTGGGTTTTCCCCTCCATAGGGGTTTTGCCTTGGTAGAGTGCCTACATTTGGTGTCTCCTTGTTTTTATGGTTTTGATAGATGTTTGATGAACAAAGAAATAATAACTATAGGAAGAAAAAGAAGAACTTAATTAAGAAATCACAAGAATTTGTTAAAAGAAAAGAGAAACCAATATAATAAAGATATGATCTCATTGCCCTAGATTTATCAACACATTGTGCAATATCTTTCTAAGTTCTCTCAGGTTTGAGATGAGCTGAGTGGTGTGTGCGTGGCAATATTTGATCATGACCTTGTGATTTTTTCCTTACTGCAACTTCACAAGTCTTGGTATGGGTTCCAAGATGTTGTCAGTGGTAGAGAAAATTTTTCCTGTTGGAAAAGGTTATGGACTGACTGCATTCAAGAGGAGATCCAGAGAGGAACCTAAGATGGTAGATCGAAAAATACTGAGACGAGGAGAATTTTGCTCTTGCAGGCAAGGCCAAGGGCAAGAAAGGTAAAGGGAAGGCTGGGTCTAGTCATAAGGGCGAGAAGAAGAAGAAGGATCTAAGTAAGATCAAGTGCTTCCATTGCCATGAGTTTGTGCACTATGCTACTAAATGTCATGATTAGAAGAAGAATGGGGTCGAATAAGGAGTATGTGGCTGCATCAGTGAAGGTAGATGGGTTTGCTTCTCAGTTTGAGAAGGATTTCTCATTGATAACTTGCATGGCAAGATCAATAGGCAACAACACGTGGTATATTGATTCATGAGCCTCTTTCCACATGACCAAGAACAAGGAGTATTTCAACCAGTTGGAGGAGAAGGACATGTAGGTTCATATCGAGCTTGGAGATAATGGCGAATGTGCGACCAAGGGAGTTGAGACTGTCAACTTTGAGAGGGAGTCTGAGAGCTCTCTCCATCTCATAGATTTCCTCTATGTTTTGGGATTGAAGAAGAAACTTGTTTTAGTGGCAAAGGGATATGACATCATCTTCAATAGAGGTAAGGCATACCTCAAGCACTTAGCTTCTATCAGTGAAGCAGATAGGTGTGAGGATGAAGAACCTTTATAGGTTGCAGGTGGAGACTTGTGTAATAAGGCAAGTGGTGAGTAGATTAGAGATATTTCAGAACTTTGGCATAGGCGCATGGGACACTTGCATCATTAGGCGCTGAAGTTTCTTCAGTAGATTGCCACATGATTACCAACATGTAGTTTTGGGAAGAGTGGAGTGTGCAAGGGGTACACACTTGGCAAGTATACCAAGTCTTCCTTCTAAGGCGAAGACAACAGAGCCAAAGGGATTTTGGAACTGGTGCATTTAGATGTGTGCGAGCCCTTCGCTTCTCCGTCTCTTATGAGACACATGTATTATGTTACTTTCATTGATGATTATTCTTGGAAAACTTGGATATTTTTCATGAAGAAGAAAGATGAGGTCTTAACCAAGTTCATGGAGTTTAAGGGCTTGGTAGAAAACTAGATTGGGAAGAAGATCAAGGAAGTGAGGAGTGACAATGGTGGAGAATATGTCTCCAATGCCTTTAAGGAGTTGTGTGTGAAGGAGGGCATTGGGAGAGCGTTGATAGAACCCCATAATCCTCAACAGAATGGGGTGGCTTAGAGGAAGAACCAAATATTATTGGAGCGGCCAAGGCCATGTTGCATGATCAAGGATTGGCTATGTTCTTGTGGCCCAAAACATGAAAAACTGAAGAATTTCTAGAGTATATTAGTCCACCGGAGTTCTCAGATGGGTTACCCCATAGGAGGCTTTCACAGGGAAGAACCTTGATGTTTCACACTTTTGGATCTTTGGCACAAAAGTTTATTGCCATGTGTCCAAAGATAACAGGATGAAGTTGGAGGTCAAAATAGAAAATGGTATTTTCGTTGGGTACAGAAAGACAACTCAGACATACAGGGTGTATCCACCAGGACTCAAGAAGACAATTCTCAGGCAGGATGTGAGGTTTGAGGAGTCCAGAGCTTTGAGGGAGTCCTTAGAGAAAGAGTAGGTTGCAGTACCTGAGATGGAGGAGCTACTCGCTCCCAAGGAGGAGCCTCAACGAAGATCATTGATTGAGTCTCAGCCATGTGACAAGAGGCCCACACAACATGATGATGAAGAGAAGAGACCAAGATGAGTGTAGGAAATTGCTAAGTTGGAAACTCCTAGCACAAGGAGGAAGAGAGCCAAGTGGGCTGACAGGCTGACTCAGGAGGCTTAGGAGCAGGTTGAATCTCCTAGCACCATGTTCAAGAAGAGAAAGTAGCCACAAAGATACACAAGTTATATGGCACTGATGACAGAGTTGGTGGCCACTGAGCCTTCTTCTTATAAGGAGGAAACCTCTCAACAAGTTTGATAGGATGCCACAGTGGAGGAATATTCCTTCATCATGAAGAATGATGTCTAGAAGATTGTGCCACGACCTGAGGGTAAATAAGTAGTTGTCTCATGTTGGCTATAAAAAGTGAAACATGGAGCAGATGGGAGTGTGGAGAAGTACAAGGTCAAGTTTGTGGCCAAGGGCATGTCACAGATTGAGCACATAGAATACGATGAGACCTTTGCCCCAGTAGCACAATATTGATCCATTAGGAATATTCTGGCACTTGTAGCATAGATGAGGTGGAAGATCCACCAAATGGATGTGAAGACATCATTCCTCAACGTAGTGGTTGAGGAGGAGATTTATATGGAGCAACCATAGGGGTTTGAGCAATTCAGTAGGGACACACATGTGTGCAGGTGAAGAGATCTCTTTATGGGCTCAAGTAGGCTCTGAGAGCATGGTACACTCGTATTGACAACTACCTTCAGAGATTGGGCTTCACTAAGAGTGAGGCAGATGCCAACCTGTACTACATTATGGTTGGAGGGTTGCTTCTGCTCATTCTAGTGATTTATGTTGACGACCTTATATTGATTGGAGCAGACAACTTGATCTAAGATTGCAGGGAGGACCTTGCAAGGGAGTTTGAGATGAAGGATATGGGGCTTATGCATTATTTTCTTGGCTTGGAGGTTTGGTAGGGTCATGGTGAGATCTTTGTGGGACAGGGGAAGTACGCTACATAGATTCTCCAAAGATTTCAAATGTAGGATTGCAGGCCCATGGCCATCCCTCTAGTCACAAACTGGAGGAAGGTGAATGCTAGTAATGCAGAGCAAGTGGATGATACAATATATAGGAAACTTATCAGGTCGTTGATGTACTTGGTCAACACACGACTTGATATTTGTTTTGCACTCAACCAATTGGGCCAGTTCATGTTGGAATCAACCGAAGTTCACTGGGTTGCTGCGAAGTATGTGTTGAGATATCTCAGAGGCACAACATATTATGGATTGTGGTACAAACATGTTGATGGAGTTAGGCTTGAGGGCTTCACAGATGCATATTGGGAAGGGTGCTCCACAAATTAGAAGAGTACTTTAGGTGGCGTCTTCAACATTGGGTCAACAACTTTTTCCTAGTACAACAAGAAGCAGAGATCAGTTGCACTTAGTTCAACAGAGGCCGAGTATATGGTTGCCATTTTGGTAGCATGAAAGGCTATTTGGGTGAGGAACTTGCTTGTGGGAATTTTTAGACAAAGGATGGAGCCTACTGTGATACACTTTGATAATCAGAGTTGCATCAAGATCTCTGAGAACCTAGTGTTTCATGATCACTCAAAGCATATCGAGATCAGGTATCTTCGTCTCAAAGATTGGGTGCAGAAAAGGATAATGAAGCTATCGTACATTCCAATAGAGGAGCAATGATCATATATCTTAACCAAGGCATTGTCAAGAAGCAATTTTGTTCATTTTAGAGATAAGTTGGGAGTTGTATAGAATCGCTTCCTTGCTAAGAGGGAGTGTTGAATGTAGTAGCAGGAAAGGTTTCTTGACTTGTTTCTTATTCAAGAAGACCTCATGATCAGTCTTACTTAGCATGCTCGAGTTCCTATAAATTAGGAGGAGTTCATGGAGTTGTTTTACTCATGCGTATAGTTGGAGGCTCAATTTGTTTGTCTCCTAGTGTGAGTTAGATATGAAAAAGGACAAACGGCAAGTCTCAATGTTTATTTGTGGCTGGGACGAGTTACATGAGTCATTTGGGCTCAGTTAACTACGCAATCACAAGACCAAGTTCCAAAAATAAACTTTCCAGAATTAGACGAGTCAAATTGCTTGTAAGGAGGTTGAAAGACACAATTGTAACCATAATTGTTGAGCACAAGTTTTGTGTGTGCGCTAGCAGAGCTAGGAAGAGTGTGAAGGAGAGACCTATATGCAATTTTTGGTGGAGAAAATTATTACTAGTGTGCGCTAGGAAATAGGAGAAATTCCTAGGAAATAGGAGACTCCTGTGCGCTAGGACATAGGAGGAAATTTCCAGGACCAATGCAAGGATTTAGGAGCTAAGGATAGGGTTCTTCCAAGTAGGTTTCAACCTAAGTACTAACAGTGCAAACAAGCTTGTTCTCTAGAGAAATACTTTTCCTTGTAATAATTCTATTTGCTCAAACTTTGTCAATAAAATTTCTACAACTAGCAGAGGGTTTCTCTAGTTCGGTTCCCTAGAAAATTTTGTGTTATTGTATTGTGTGAATGTTCTATTCCGCTGCAAATTAGTAGAGAAATTTTGTGTCTTGGTGTTATAAATTAGATTCAGATTTGTTCATTCAAGCAATTGCAAAATTTGAAGGAAATTCTACATGCTCGGATTGATGGATACCTAATGAAGCTGGGATTCACCAAAAATAATACTGATCCGAACCTCTACTTGAACGTTGTCCAAGATATGTCTTTGTTTTTGGTTTTATATGTTGACGACTTATTCTTGACAGGAGTAGTCTCTGATCATCCAGTGTAAGAGGGAGTTTGCATTCGAATTTGAGATGAAAGATCTTGGGTTGATGCACTATTTCCCAAGCTTAGATGTGTGGCATGGACTTGGAGATATTTTGCTTAGCAAAGGAAAATATGTTGTCAAACTCTTGGAGAGATTTGGGATGGTGGATTGCAATTCCCATTAGATAAATTTTGAGGTCTAAAATGGGCCTCCTAAGGAATATTATAAAAGAATAGTGGAAATAATAAAATAAGATTAGATTACATCATCAAATTTTAGAGGCAAAAGAGAAAAAAACTACTATTTCAACTCGTATTTTCAATTTATCTCCTTATGGTTTTACTCAAATTTCAAGCGGGAGCACTTCCTGGATGAATAATTTAATTCTTCATCCAAGGAGTGCCATTTCATGTATTTCTCATTTTTCATGTAGCTGGGTCCATCGAAAGTATGCAACATGGGTAATCACATTTTTTCATGTAAAAAGGTCCATCAAAAGTATGCAACATGGGTACTCTTTGGATGAAGAATTAAATTATGCATCCAATGAGCTCTCCCACTTGAAAAATGAGAAAAAATGTAGGAAGATAAGTTGAAAATGTGAGTTGAAAAAGTAGTATTTTCTAAAATTTTTAATCTTTTAACTTTTTTTACTCCAAAAAGGGTGAATCATCCCCCATGGTTGACATCATCATCTTGAATCCTATTGGTTCTTATAAAGTTGATTTTGGTTGTACATTTTTGTTTTGAGACCTGTTTTTTACCTCAAAATGTCTCTAATGATGGATCGATAGAGGCAAACTTCAAGAAGTTATGTGGCAAATCCGTAGGGATAGATCTAGCAAATTCTTCTTTGTACTGACAATTGATTAGAGCTTTGGTGTTTCTTGTGAACATAAGACCAGCTATATATTTTACCATTAACATCTTAACCCAGTTCATGGTGGAACCTTTGCATGTTCACTGGGTGGCCGCAAAACATGTGTTTAGATATCTACATGGGATGATCAATTATGGATTGAGATATGCTTCTTGTGATGATTTGAGACTGCATGGATATGCAAATGGAGATTGGGTTGGGAGTGTCACTAATAGGAAGAGCACACCAGGGTGTTATTTTAGGTTGGGATGTGCCATGATTTCCTGGATGAGCAGGAAGCATAAATCTGTCGCTCTCAGTGCAATCGAGGCAAAGCATATTGCAACTAGTATGGCTAGATGTCAGGAAGTGTGGTTGCGGAAGCTATTTGATCATATGCCAGATACGAATGTGATACACTGTGACAATCAAAGCAGGATCATACTTTCATAAACTCTAGTATTCCATGACAGGTCAAAGAACATCGAGATCAAGTACCACTATATCAAAGATATGGTACAAAGGGGAGTTGTGAGTTTGCAACACATCTCGACGTGTGACTAGGTTGCAAAAATTCTCACCAAGCCTTGGTCGTAAGCGAAGTTATTATTCTTCAGAGAGTGGCTTGGAGTGAAGGAGAATGTATCCCTTCCCGTGAGGGAACACTGCTGATCGAGAACACTGAACATATGCTTTTCCCCTAGTCTTTTGACTAGCCATGAACTTGGTGAGGGAGAAATGAGAAACGAGGCTCCTGGGTGTGAGGGTAGTCCTTGAAGCAATGGACTTAGCCAAGTATATGCCCCAATATGTATCCTACGCAAAAGTCATCGTGTTTTTATTGACCAAGGGACATATTGAGATGGTTAAGCTTGTAGCAATTCCCACCCATCTGGCCAGTGGGTGAGGAGACTTAGGTGCATGTGATCTTTATCAAAGTAAGATGTGACTGCCATGGACTTGGTTGTGGTAAATCGATCTTCTCTATTGTCATGTGGATCATTCTTCTTCTTCTATGGATTAATACATCATTGTTCAACTAATACGAGTTATACTCCTTCATATCATGGAGCTTGACTTGGAGGCTAATAGGGTGTGTGTGATCTTTACCAAGGCCATTTATGATTGCTATGGACTTGGTTGTGGTAAATCAATCTCCCCTATTGTCCATTATGGATCATTCTTCTATGAGATGAGATGATCTTCTCTTATGTTAAGACATGTACATTCGAGATGAGACTTATGGTGTAGCTGGAAATTCCTCCCTTGCTGAGAGCGAGTGTTGAAAAATGGAAGCTATGATCGAAATTTCATCATCAAAATCATGGAGGAAATTTGTATTTTTTGGGCCTTGACCAAGTTGTTCTTAAGTCCAACAAGTCAACACTCAAGTGGAAAATACCCCTCATGAACCTCATATAAATAGACCATAGTTGAAGTCTCATTTTGATCATCACTCATCATCACATCAATACGAAATCTCAAGGACAAGTTCACACTGGCGAAGCAGACAAGAGTCTTTACTTTTCTCTATTGACCAACATTCTTCTCTTTGTTTGACTTTCATTGACTTGGATGATTTGGTTTTTGCTTGACGAATTTTTTGGACTATCTTGGAGGCCAAACTTTTTTGAAGACTTTGACTTTCAGTTGATTGCATATTCATCTTTGTTTTGAGCTCTTTGACTGAGGTTGAGCTGCAATCAACTCTCTCCTTTGACTAAAGAATTGTAGGGTTGTTTGATTCTGTTTTGACTGAAATTTTGACCGAGGAAGAAGGGCTGAATATTTCGTGGTATATTCTCTGCATTGAATAAGGCTTTGACGAAGGGTTTTGATTGGTTCTTTGATCGCAGACTTTGACTGTGATTTGATGGAACTTTTCCATGGAAGTTGTACGACAAAATTTGGCCCCTTTGACCAATATGTTGACTAGTAATAGATTTGTGATCTTTGATTGATGTTGAATTGATTTGACTCTCATTCTCTTGGAATGTCAAAGTTTGACTTTGACTGGTTTATGGATGTATTATTGGACCATGTATCTCATGTTGAACACTGATTGACTAATAGAAGAAGAAGAATTGACTTTGGGTTTTCCTCATTGTGGGGTTTTTCCCTAGTTTTTGACCTAAATCTCTGTGTCTCATTATGCTTGGCTCTCTTATATTGTGCATTTACTGTTTACTGTTCTGTCTAGAAGTGCTTAACCATTACTGGGGTGAATGAAAGTGAATGAAATTGTTTTAAGTGTTTATTACAACATAGAACACTGTGTAAAATTAACAGGGACTGCGTATGTTCTTCTAGGTAGAGTCATGCAGCATTGCAGTGTTTCTATAGAACATGAGTCCATACAGGGTGCTTGGAAAAGTTACACTAGAGGAGGCTTTTACGGGCAAGAAGTTTGGTGTTTCACACTTTCACATCTTTGGCGCAAAATTTGACTACCATGTGTCCAGAGATAACAAGAAGAAGTTGGAGCCCACATTTGAAAAGGGTATTTTAATGGGTTACAGTGAGACACCTCAGGCGTATAGGGTGTATATTCCATCACTCAAGAAGATAGTTATCAGGCAGGACGTGGGGTTTGAGGAGGATAGAACTTTGATGGAGTCCTTAGAGCGAGAGCAAGTTGGAGTACTTGAGGATGAGCTACTCACTCCCAAGGAGGAACCTCAGCAAGGATCATAGTCTGAGTCTCAGCCAGGTGGTAAGAGGGTTGCACAACAAGATGACCAACATGATGATGAGGAGGAGAGACCGACACGAGAGTAGGAATATACTTAGTCAAATATTCTTAGCATAGGGAGGAAGAGAGCCAAGTGGGTTGACAGGTTGATTTAGGAGGCCCATGAACATGTTGAAGCTCCTAGCTCCATGTTCAGGCAGAGAAAGAAACCATAGAGGTACATCGGGTATATGGCACTAATGATAGAGTTGTTGGACACAAAGCCTTCTTGTTATGAGGAGCAACCTCTCAGCAGGTTTGGCAGGATGCCATGATGGAGGAGTAATCCTCCATCATAAAGAACGATATCTGGGAGATTGTGCCACGACCAGAGGGAAAATCAGTAGTAGGCTCACATTAGGTGTACAAGTTGAAGCATTGAGCAGATGGGAGTGTGGGGAAGTACATGACCAAGTTTGTGGCTAAGGGCTTCTCACAGGTTGAGGGCATAGATTATGATGAGACGTTTTCCCCAATAGCACGATATTCATCCATCAGGCCGATTTTGGCACTTACAACACAGATGGGGTGGAAGATCCACTAGATGGATGTGAAGACATCATTCCTCAACGAAGTGGTTGAGGAGATCTATATGGAGCAACCAGAGGGGTTTGAGTAGTTAAATAGAGACACACATGTGTGTCGGCCGAAGAATGCTCTTTATGGGCTCAAATAGGCTCCGAGAGCATGGTACACTCATATTGATAACTACCTTCGAGGATTGGGATTCACTAAGAGTGAGGCGAATCCCAACCTATTCTACATCATGGTTGGAGGGCTTCCGCTCATTCTAGTGCTTTATGTTGACGATCTTATAGTGATTGGAGTAGATAGATTGATTTAGGATTGCAAGGCAAACCTTGCAAGGGCGTTTGTGATGAAGGATATAAGGATTATGCACTATTTCCTTGGATTGGAGGTTTGGCAGGGTGATGGTGAGATTTTCTTAGGACAGGGAAACTACATGGAAGAGATTCCCAAGAGGTTTGATATATAGGATTGCAAGCCCATGGCCACATCTCTATTCACAAACTAGTGGAAGGGGGATGCTAGCAGAGCAGAGCGAGTAGATGCTATATTATACCAGAACCTCATCAGGTTATTGATGTACTTGGTCAACACACAACCTGATATTTGTTTTACAGTAAACTAGTCGAGTCAGTTCATGATGGAACCGACCATAGTTCACTGGGTTGCTACAAAGAATTTTTGAGGTATCTCAAAGGCACAACAGATTATGGATTGTGGTACAAACAAGTTGATGGAGTTAGGCTTGAGGGCTTCACAGATGAAAATTTGGCAGGGTGCTCCATAGATCAAAAGAGTACTTCAGATTGCATCTTCAACATTAGGTCAACAACTGTTTCCTGGTTTAGCAGGAAGCAAAGATCTATTGGACTCAGTTCAGCAGAAGCCGAGTACATGGTTGCTAGTTTGGAAACATGTGAGGCTATTTGGATAAAGAAGTTGCTTGTGGGTCTTTTTAGATAAGGGATGGAGCCTACTGTGATACATTGTGACAACCAAAGTTGCGTTAAGCTCTCTAAGAATTCAGTGTTTCATGATTGCTCCAAGCATATCAAGATTAGGTATCATCATCTCCAGAATTGTGTGCAGAAAGGGATAGTGAAGTTACTGTACATTCCAACAAAGGAGCAGTCAATAAATATCTTGACCAAGGCATTAACAAGATGAAGTTTCGTCTACTTCAGAGATAAGTTGGGAATTTTATAGAATCCATTCTTGTTAAGGAGGAGTGTTGAAAATTGTAGCGAGTGAAAGTATTATAGCTTATGCCTATCCAACAAGACCACGAGTTTGTCCTTCTCTTAGCATGGTTTGAAATCATGAGATAGACTTCAGCTCATGGTGGTATTGGAGGATTAGTTACACGGATCCTTCTTTAATTTAACTACATGCTTGGGTGGCATTTATGCGTTTAGTTTAGAACGAGTTGGGACTTCAGTTATTGATTAAAGCATGAGTTATGACTCCAGTGATAATTGGAGAGAAAAAGAGTTCACTCTCAATTAACTTGCCAATCAACAAATCAAGTTCTAAATTTGTACTAGCCTAATTTAGCATGGATTGAATCTATAAAACAAGGACGAAGGCACAAGGATTATTCATTATTGTGTGCACAAGTTTTTATGAGATATCTTTGTTTGTGGTGTACGTAGTCTTGAGGAGAAAGAGCGCACGAGTTTGCTGAGGATATGTGCGCTACAAAACAGGAGGCCAAATGTGCACAAAAATAGAAGCCTAGTGCGCTACAAAATAGGAGATTATATGCGCAAGGAAATAGGGTCATGAAGTGTGCAAAGGATTAGGAGTTGGGATCAAGGGTTGGCAGGGAAAGTCTAACCTAGATAAGCAGGAGAACAAGTGTGTTATCAAAGTGACATATTGCTTTGTAATTGATTCAATTGCTCAAGATTAATTAAATACCACATTAAGGAGACACGTTTTTCGCTGTTGGGTTTCCTGAGAAAAACAAGTGTATCAATTTGTGTGATGTGTTTTTATTTCTATGTTTTTATTATGCTGCTTTTAAGTTGTTAAAAAAATTTGTATCTTAGTGAAAGTAGACTAGATTCTAGTTTTCAATTATTCATCTAAGTAGTCACAGAGTTTCATGGAAATTTAGCATGGATGACCACTACACCCACAATTATTCAATTATGCCCAACAGAACATTCTACCCACAACATGATCCTCCACAACTACTCCTTTGCACGATGAATTAATATGGCAGTTGTACCTCCCGTGCCTCAATCCAACACCTATCTACTCGTGCTTAAAAATTCCCTGCGATATGTTGGCACATTTTATGTAGCCATTCTACTATCCTTGGTTTCTTGCGGTTACACAATCCCACAAGTTGCAACCCCTTGGCCTATCCCACCTACCAGTGACTTGTCCAAGATCTTTATTGACTTTACCTGCTTTAGACACTAACACTGACACTCACCTCCCTAACTACCGGCCTCTGTTTGTACCAAATCTCAACTATCTATCTTATTGCTCTTGGCTTCTACGTTTGCGTCGACCATTAAAATCCCCTTGCACGGGCCCATCTCATTGATCCACTACGATTAGTTTTGGTTGGCGACGACACTGTCTAGGAAGCTATGACCCTACCTTAGCCTCGCCCACGTTCCTCAACCTGCTATGTCAATAAACAACTCTTTGTGTATGTTAAAGCTGCTTGCTGGTTCACCTACATGAAAACCCTACTGACTGCCTCTGCTACACTCTATCTCTCGACGTCCACCCACAACTATTGTTGTTGCTTAATTTTTTGCACCACAACCCTAGCTGTTGGCCACTTCTCTTGTGTGTGTCTCATTGCGACTCTTCTCCACTAACCCTTGTGCGCACAAATTACCAATGGCTTCTCTGCCACCCCCACTGTGAACTAGAACTAATTTGTGTTTCTATCTTGCTTCTGAGACAGGTTTGTCTTATCCTGCGGTGGTCTCTATTCGTCATGCCATTTAATTTTCCGTTCACTTTAGGCTCCTGTCCTGCTATGTGTGACCAATTTGTTTCTATGGTGTCACAACTGTGGTTATGTCGACTGTCGGGTGGCGAGTGCCCCCGCGGTTGTTGCCGACGATTGGATGGCTCGACTATCGACCACCACAACCAAACCCCTTCTTTATTTTATCTTTAAAAAATATCGAGCCCCCCTTTGTTTGTTTTTTTGGTTTTTTTTTTTTTTGAATCGAGTTTTTTTCAACAAATTTTGTCTGTAAAAGAAATTCCTCTTGGCCCTTTAAAAAAAATCTCGCTGCCTTTAAAAAAATCGTTCGATGATTCAGGCCAACCTGACTCTGGCGATTTGATACGAACCTTGACCTGTAATTCCTAAATCGATTTAGTGTTTCGAATCCGATACCATGTTAGAATTTCCCGAACCCAACACCTGGCATTTAGTTCACAACAATTATTAATTGAACAAATACATGGCTAAGTTCCTAACCAAAATATTTAGCTGAAGAAAAAATTACTCGATTTGAATCAAATACACATAAATAGATATCTACCCAATCAACAATTCTTCATTAATAAATTAATCATAGAACTTACTTGGGCTCCCGTCTTAGAATAATGGCCCAACTAAGAAAATACAGATTACAAAACTAATCACTAGCCACACTTGTACTCTCTCAGACCCAATACACGCACATTGAGAAGACTCTCTCTATCTTGTGCTACTATTGTGTCTTATCACCTCACATTAGGCCTAGTTAATAACTTTCCTAAGTTAAGTTTGGCGGCCAAAATTAGTTCGTGAAGTTAACTGAAGATAAGTGATATTACTCTAGTTAACTATCTAATCCTTAGCTTTTTGTACTTTAACACAAGTATAAGTCATAAATTTAGCTTGCCTTACATTCATGTCACATCAACATGGATGCAACTCACTTGCACACTCTGCATGTCGAATGCAAGCTCCTAACGAGGCAAATCAAGGTCCTTCTAGTTAAGACACAAGACTAGAAGTATCTTAGCTTGCCTTACATTCACGTCACATCAACATGGATGCAACTCACTTGCACACTCTGCATGTTGAATTGTTATGAACATAAATTATATAAAAATAATGTAAATATAGATAATAAACTACATAAAAACAATGATTAATTAGTGATTAGTTTAGTGAAGAGGTGTGTCCCTAAAGGACACGACCATTCATATTAAAGGGACACCTGCATAGGTATATAAAGCATGCCCTCATTGTAACACTGAACCTCACTTATACATTTTTATATATAATAAATTATTATTACAAAATACCTCATGTATTTTTACATTCAAGTCTACAAACTATCAGTTTTTATGCTTCAGTGGTATTAGAGCCATGGCACACAATATAATCATGTAGGTCTTTGAGCGTTGTTCGCCGCACAATGTGCCATTACATTCACGTCCTGAGTGTGTTGAGAAGTTTAGTTAAATTCAAGAAGCATTTCAGCATTTTGAAAAATCATGTGCAAAAGTTAAAGCATGTCGAAAGGAAATCGATAATAAGGAAAATGACAGTGATGGAAGTGAAACTATTATTGGAGATGCTCATGAAGACGAAGATGAAAGATCATTGTCTAAAGATGACAGTGAGGTCAATTTGGAGATGCCTCTAATAGATGCAAAGGTTCAAGATCTGATTGATGAGTTTTTACAGGTTGAAAGCAAGGCAACGGAAACTTAAGAATCATTAGAGGAAGAATCACTTGTCCATGTTGAAAGGGATATTAGGTCCGAGTTATCTGAGTCATTAACTAGGAAAGATTTAGAAGATGTTGTTAAGAACAAAATGGAAACTTTCAAGGAACAGTGGGGAAGTACTCTTGATTGTTTGGAGGATGAGAGTGCAGTTTTGTTGGAGCAACTTGATGATGCTGGTATTGAACTTCCTACATTATACAAGTTGGTAGAAAACAGGCTCCAAAAGGATGCATCATTGAGGCTTGGAAAAAATGTATCCATTGGGTTGACTGACTACCTACAGAAGAAATCACAGATTTTGTCAATGAAGCTGAGTGTGATCTGCAATCTTGTCAGCTAGTAAGAAGACATCATGGGAAATTGTTGGAGAAAGGAGCCAACGGCTTTCTTGTTAAAAAGTGGTTATTGAAGATGGTAATAAAGATAGAAGAGAAAGCATAGAGGATAAGGATTGGGACTTAGTGGATAATTTCCTTGAAATAGAAAATGATATCAACCAAGATGAGGATCCAGATGAAGTTGATCTTGATGTGGATGAGGATGAATGTGGCGTGAAACTGCAAAGTACAGAGGAATCCATGTCGTCAGAGAAACATGGGGATTATGAATTTTCTAAGAATGAATATTAGAGAGTTGAAAACCATTATGATGAAGTTCCCACAGGAAACTATGAATAATTATTCGAGGCTCGAGAAAGGAATTCTTACAAAATCTTTTGAAATAATATGATCCACTGTCTTCTTCTATTATTGCCATGAAAAACCCATTCAATCCTTTAGCAGGTGAAGATGATGAGGTTGACGAATTGTTTGGTAATTTTCTAGTCAAATTTCCAGGCGAAAAGGATGGAAATGCTTATTTGCGATTAAAAGAGGATCCAAATGAAATTACAATTGCTTTGTCAATGGAGGAGGTTCGAGGACTGAACTGCTTAGGACACTTATGGGAAATAACACAACGTATCGACTCCCATTTGCATTGTCGTTTGAGCTTATTTCCTAGTGAAATCCAAAAACAAATAAACAGATGTTCTGCGTACATGATCAGCCGCAACATAAAGAATCTCGATTATGGAATGAAGAAGCTTCCCTTAAAATTTTGGAGAAGGCATTAGACAACGAAATGAAAAATGTTTATTTCAATATAATTCATCTATTATATAGAGAACACTGGACTTGGGCCATCGTTTGTGGGATTGGGCAACAACGTAATGCACATTTATCGAGTGTCCCCTTCAGACTTTCTTGAATATTGCACTTCAACTCTCTTTACGACTCTTATTTACCAATGGGAATTGAAAAATGTCATGCACATGCCATAGCAAATGTTGTTGCTAAGAAAGCCAAAATAGATACAATTCATGAGAAATGGTATGAAATAAAGTCTCCCCAACAACAAAATGTGTTGGATTGTGAGTTTTATGTTATGAGACTCGCCAAGAATTTATGTTCACCCCATCCTTTACCAATACCCTATCTGTTATACCTATTTCAATTTTCCCAACATTATATCAAGGCAGCTCAAAAGGATTGACAACAATTAAAAGGAATTATTGTATCAATCCAACTAGAAAAGGGGGATTGGATAGTTGAATTTGCTGAAGGAAGACCATGCATCATTGAATATCTTGATTAATGCATTTCGAGAGTTATGACTCGTCCCGTTGCCCCTTCTGCCATCGTTTCCCCCGTAGTCATCAATTGTGATGTTGTTGTATTGACAACCATGACCAATCCCCACTGCTGTGTTCTCCGTTGGCCTTTCCCCTAATGGCATCGGTTGTTCCATCATGCTCCCGCGTCTTCCCTTGTCACGCCTTGCGAGCCATCAAACATCGCATCAGATCGATCTGCAATTGTCGGTTTGCCATCCGTTACCACCACACTATGCTTCCACCACACCATCTCGCCAACTTCCGACATCCTTGTCTGCATCTGCGTCTGATTATCCCTCGCTGTCACTATGGCATTTGACACCATGTCAACGGGCGTGGCTAGCCAGCCAATACGCATGGCCCAACCAATGTAAATCAGCGAAGGTCAATCAACCACCTTCCCGATACGTCGTGATCGCAACCATTAAATAAATTATTATGATAAAAAAAATCCTAAGGTGGTACTATCAACAATTACACATGCCAAAACGACGCAGTCAAATGAAGAAAAGACATTCGTAGCAGATAAGAGATCAAGTCCTTTCATCAAAGCTTTGAGGACAAAGCTTTTTTGAAGGGGAATGCAATGTTATGGACATAAATGATGTAAAAATAGATAATAAACTACATAAAAACAATGATTAATTAGTGATTAGTTTAGTGAAGAGGCATGTCCCCAAACGGCACAACCATTCATAAAGGGACACCTGCATAGGTATATAAAGCAGGCCCTCATTGTAACATTGAACATCACTTATACATTTTTATATATAATAAATTATTATTACAAAATACCTCTTGTGTATTTTTACATTCAAGTCTACAAGCTACCAGTTTTTATGCTTCACGAATGCAAGCTCCTAACGTGGTAAATCAAGGTTCTTCTAGTTAAGACACAAGAATAGAAGTACCTTCCGAGCTACAAAGCTCAACATGTAGGCTAGCTACAAGAGTGGCAAACAAGGTTGAGGGATTGTAGGATAATTATGAGGGCTTCAATTAGCAGACAAAGAGCTACAACAACTTTTTAGGAGTGGAAAATGGGTACAACAAGTACTGAGGGGTGAGCTAGGAATCCCTGGAGGGCTGCCAAGTTAGCAAGAAGCAATGTTATCAAAACCAAACCAATGATCGAACCGAAAAACCTTGTGGATCGGGAACGGGTAGGAACCACACAAGAACCGGTAAAAAACAAGAAAAAAATGATTCACCAAAAGCACACAAAATATTCATATTTTAAAGAAAAACATATATATTCATGTGCATCCACATGAATCCAAACCATTAATACACAAATACGAAATTTTTTTCATTTACATAGCATGTAAGAGTGCACATAACCAAAATAACATCAAGTGCAATCCATCTTTGAACCAAAAATGCATCAGCAAATAGGCTCTAGATGGCCTCTAACATCCAAAAAAAATCATGCTACAAAAAATGCCTACATATCATCAAAATCATTACCTATATTGGGGTCTTTGTCATCAACATAACCATTTAAGCATTAAAATAAGATAGAAAAAATGTAGCATGTCATGTCAAGATTTTGTTTGAGTGATGGGTACATTTTTAGTTGAGGCATTATAGAGGAGTTCAACAACCAATGCCACTAACATCATAGTACATAGAGGGCTTGGTGCTTTTTATTAAATACTATTTCCCTACCTTCGTGCATGACAAAATCCAATGGAAACATTGCAATCCCTCCAATCCCAAAATCTTGAAAAACTATTAAGTCTACTGGATATTGAGTGAAATCTAAAATTCTACTTTCTCCATATGAAATCCAATGATGTTGGAACCACTCTCAAACATCCTGAGTCATTTTATGGTAATGTTAAAACTTTAAGTAAAAGGATGAAAATGAAAGATAAAGGAGAATGCCACTTTTACTTTAAGAATTTAACATTACCATGAATTGAATAACATACTAGGGTCGTAGGCTTGATTATTAGTCTAAGGGTCATAGGCTTGAATATTAGGCTAGCCTAGGGGAGAATTAGAAGTGGGCCAGCCAAAAAAAAAAAAATTGAAGCTAGGGAAGCATCAAAGATAGAGGGATCAACAAGAAGCATCAGAGATTAAAAAAATAATAATGATAATAATAATTGAAGCTGGGGAAGCATCAGAGATAGAGGGATCAACAAGAAGCATCAGAGATAGAGGGATCAACAAAGATCTGAGAGTAAGGGTCTGGAGGAATTTATTCAATATTTTCAAGTGTTCGGGAGACGGGAAAGAGGAGGTCGAATATAATAGTGCGAGTTAGCTAGATTTCCCAGTGTGAGTTGTGAGAGGAGCCACGTTTGTGTTTCCAATTTCTAGATGAATGTTCTGGAGGTAGAGCGAGTGGGTTTTAGAGGCAGAGGAACACAGGATGACTGACCAGGGGGTGATTCTAGGGTTGTACGATTTCTTCTCAGCCATATCTGCACATTCAAGCAGGAAGTGCAAATTCCAGGAGGAGGTGTGAGTTGTTATAATAGGCCAGTTTGATTGCAGAGGAACATAAAGGTGTTTTCCAAATTATTTTGCTAGTAGAATATTTCTAGGGCATTGCCAAATTGACAAGTAGATCATTGTACTCTTAAATTACTAAAGATAATAATAAAACCCTCATCTTCTGCATTGGTTTTCCCTTTGGGGTTTTTTCAGGGACGTTTATCGAAAAACAACGATGTTATATTTGTGTGTGTGTGTGTGTGTGTGCATATTTTCTCAATTCCATTTTTTATATTCCAAAGTGTTTTTATTGTGAAGAATGCAATAATGAATTTATCCTTATTTTCCGAATAATAATTCAGAAGACAAATAAATTGCTAACAATTAGAAGATAAATATTCAATTATTGCAATCATAGAAATTTCACATGGTATCAGAGCATCAAAGATTAGATTAGAGGCTCTAGAATTGAAGGGAGCATGATTTGTGCTATTCAGAGGGAGATATGAAGCACAAAATTCCATATTTGTGTAGGCCTAGCCTAGGCAGTGCAAATTGCAGAGAGGTAGCAAATTGATTTCCTGTCCAGGTCAAAGGAAAAGTTTGATTTGCCTCAAAGCAATGGAAACCGATAGTAAGGATTGCCAGAGAGGGTTTCCGGTTAGTAGATAAGATATTTCGTACCACAGATCTAACACAAAATATTTGTAGCATAAGGGTTTTGTAAAAGTAGATTTGCGCAGGGAAAAGAAGGGAAAAGCACATGAAGAATTATGCCCAGGACTTTTCCAGTGTATTTGAGTTTCTCAGGTTTTCCAGTATGGTTGTAGAAAGACTTAGTTCAGGGTGCTACAAACTTATCTTCCAGGATGGAGGATGAATTCACCTAGATAACTTATCTCTCTAGCTTGACTTCATAGGGTGTCTGGTATATAGATAGTGGAGCATCAACTCACATGACATGAGTTAGAGACTACTTCTCCAGTTAGAGGGAGGAGCAGATAGACTTCTAGATCCAAATGGGAAACAAAATTAAATGTACTCCAAATGGAGAGGTACAATCAAGATTCAGAGGGAGTCAGGGGCAAGCACCAATGTTATAGATGTGTTGCATGTGTAAGGCTTATGTATGAACCTAATTTTAGTCTCAGAACTACAAGACAAGGGAAATGATGTCCACTTTGTAGGGAATAAGGTGTTCATTAAACACCATAATTAGAAGAAATTGAAGTGGTTTGGGGTTCGAAGAAATAAGTTATATACGTTTCAGCTTGGTTCTCCAAAGGCACTATTCAACAACACCAATAACAATGGGAGAGACCTGAATGAATTGTGGCATAAGAGAATGGGTCATCTACACCATGGAGCATTGAGGATGCTCAAGGAGATAGTGATGGGTGTTCCATAATTAAGCACGAAACACGATGATGTGTGTAGAGGGTGCGTACTTGAGAAATATGCTGAGGCAACGTTCCCAAGAAGTGATAGTAGATTAGATGGGGTGTTGCAACTTGTACATTTAGACATTTGTGGCCCATTGTCCACCAAATATATTAGAGTGCACAAGTACTTCATCACTTTCATAGATGACTACTTCAGGAAGACCTAGATCTACCTTTTGAAGACCAAGGACTAGGTATTCAATCAGTTCCAAGAGTTTAAGCCTCTGGTAGAGAACTTGAAAGGGAAAAAGATCAAGGTACTTCACACAGATAACAAAGGAGAGTACACAGATAGTGACTTCACTGATTATTGTGTGAAGGAGGGCATTAAGAGAAAGTGGAAAACTCCATACAATCCATAATTGAATGGAGTAACAAAGCATAAAAATAGGAGTATCGTTGGGGCAACAAAGGCTATGGTATATGATTAGGACTTGCCCAAGTTTCTATGGGATGAGGCGTATAACACAATGATGTACATACATAATACAATTCCTCACAAGGCATTGGGGAATACAACACCAAAGGAGGTTTTCTTAGGGAAGAAACCGAAGGTCAACCACTTCAGGATATTTGGTGGTATAACAGACTTCCATGTACTAGATTAAAAACACACTAAACTAGATCAAACTACAAAGAAGGTGTATTTCGTTGGGTATAGCGAAACCTTAAAGGCATACAAGATTTATATTCCTAGCAAGAGGATTATCGTGAAATAGGATTTGAAGTTCATGGAGGAGAGGGATTTTAGAAGGTCTCTTGAGATGTCGACATATGATCAAAGTGAGCTAGTAGAAGCTCCAGTAATCAAGCAGTAGGGACAATTGCAGGGATAGTCACATGGTTCTAGTACAACTACTAGTATGAGCACTAGTTTGGGTGAAGAGGATCCAACACGTTTGCAATAAACAGAGAAATAGGGGTAGGATGAGGATCTAGTTGAACCACCCACCACTAGTGGTCGAACTAGCATAGAAGTTCGTAAGGTGCTAAAAGGTGCACAAGATTTTATGGGGGGTCCAGGGATGGGAAAGAGAGAACACACGCAACTAGACATGCACCAAGCATTGGTGGCACATGTTGTTGAACCTTCTAGTTATCAGGAGGTTGCACAACATCAATTTAACAGGATTCCATGGTGAAGGGGTATAACTCCATCATGACAAACAATGTATGGGAGGTAGTGCCTAGGCCTGTGGATAGGTCAGTTTTGGGCTCTAGTTGGATCTATAAGATCAAGTACATTTTAGATGGCAGCGTGGAGAAGTACAATGCTAGGTTCATGGCCGAGGGGTATGCACAAATGGAAGGTATAGACTATGAGGAGACATTAGGGGAATTTTGAGGTCTAAAATGGGCCTCCTAAGAAAAAGTACAACCAAAATAAACTTTATAAGAACCAATAGGATTGAAGATGATGATGTCAACCATGGGGAATGATTCACCATTTTTGGAGTAAAAAAATAAAAAGGATTAAAAAACAGTGAAATAATAAAACTATTTTGTCAACTTGTATTTTCAACTTATCTCCCTAAGGTTTTAGAAAAATTTCAAGCGGGAGTACTCGTTGGATGAAAAATTTAATTCCTTGCCCAAGGAGTACCCATGTTGCATACTTTCGTTATACCCTGTTACATGAAAAATCAGAAATACATGAAAAATGTGATTGCAATGTTGCATACTTTCGTTATACCCTGTTACACGAAAAATGAGAAATACATGAAAAAAAGTGATTGCAATCACATTTTTCATGTATTTATAACTTTTCGTGTAGCAGGGTCCATCAAAAGTATGCAACATGGGTACTCCTTGGATGATGAATCAAATTATGCATCCAACGAGTTTTTCCGCTCGAAATTTGAGTAAACCCATAAGGATATAAGTTGAAAATACAAGTTGAAATAAGATTTTTTTATTTTTTTGTTTCTAATTTTGATGATGTAATCTAATATTATTTTATTATTTCCACTATTATTTTATAAATTCCTCGGGAGGCCCATTTTTGACCTCAAAACTCCCCTAATGCCTTCACCCCAGTTTCTAGATATAATTCCATCCAGTCAGTGATATCTCTAGCAACACAGATGGAATGGTAGATTCACTTGATGGACATCAAGAAAAAAATATTGAATGGGTGATAGAGGAGGAGGTATATATCGAACAACCAGAGAGATTCAAGACACGTGAGAGGGGAACACATGTGTGCAAGCTGAAGAGGGCTCATACGTGCTGAAGCAGGCTCCCAGGGCATGGTATGGTCAAATTGACAACTACTTGCAGCAAATGGGATTCATGAAGAGTGATGCAGATCCCAATCTTTACTATATGATGGAAGAGGTAGGCCACTCATCCTTGTGTTGTATGTGGATGACCTCTTTTTGACAGGATCATCAAGGCTCATAGAGGACAACAAGAGGAACCTGGAAGAAGAGTTTGGCATGAAGGATTTGGGACAGATGCATTACTTCCTAGGCATGGAAGTATGACAGAGGGATAGAGAGATGTTCTTTGGTCAAGGGAGATACACTATAGATATCCTGAAGAGGTTCAAGATGCAGGATTGTAGGCCTATGTCTATGCCTATGATTATTAATTAGAGGAAGATAGATGCATTAGAGGACGAGGATGTGGACCCAACTTTATATAGAAAATTCATTGGTTCACTCATGTATCTGGTTAACACTAGGCCAGACATCTAGTTCACGATCAATACTCTAAGTCAGTTTATGGTGGGACCTAATAGGATGCACTGGACAACGATGAGACATATATTGAGGTATTTGTGTGACATAGTCAAGTATGGGTTGAGGTATACTTGAGGTGTGTTAGGTTATGTCATTATACAGATGCAGAATAAGAAGGCAGTTCAGTGGCCAGGAAAAGCACCTCTGTGTGCTACTTCAGCGTTGGATCAAGGGTTGTATATTGGTGTAGTAGGAAAGAGAAGTCCATGCCCCTGAGTTTCACAGAGGTTGAATACATGGCAACTATCATGGCCACATGCAAAGCTATTTGGATTTAGAAGTTGCTAGTGAGTTTGTTCAGTCATAAGATGGAGGTGACCAATATCTACTATGATAATCAGAGTTACATCAAGCTCTCTAAGAATTAAGTGTTCCATGATAGGTCGAAGCATATCGACATACAATACCACTTCATCAGAGATTGTGTGCAAAGTGGATCAGTTCGGCTACATGTTCCCACATATAAACTGTTAAAATCTGAAAGTTCTATGTAGATATTTAAAATTTTTCTGCAGAAACTTGAAAGTTCTATGCAAAAAACTGAATGTACTTTGTACAAAATTGAATGGAACTAAATGTACTTTGCAGAAAGCTATATGCACTTTGTAGAAAACTAAATGTACTTTACATAAAACTAAATTTTCTATGTTGTTGCAATTACTTGGAATTCATATTTCTTCCTTAAAACTTTTCATATTAACAATTGTAGTAAAACATACACTTAAGGATCATATGAAGATAGCCAAGCACAAATGTGAAACACTAAGAGTTAGCTCTAATGACTAGGGAAAACCCCATAAGGGGAAAACCCAAATGATTCTTCTTCTATTAGATTTCTTCAATTGTTTAGCATAGTACATAGAGAGAGAATGAGAATGAATAAAGTCACCAATGCCTGATGAACTTGCAATTGAAGTGATTTTTCTCTTTGCTTGAAGATCTTTTTCTCTTGATCAGATCTTGTCCTTCACACTTGCTCTAGCTCTTCCCTTGCTCTTGCTCTTCACTCGCTCTCACACTTCTCTTGCACACACTCAACACTAGCTCTCCTTCTTCACAATGAACATGCTACACTCAACTCTCACTTGCTCTTGCTTAAATAGATGAGAAAGGAGAGGAGTTACAAAATGAATTTATTCCTTAAGCCAATAATATGAGAATTGAATTCCATGACAGAGGAGTTACTTGAGGAGAAGTGTAACTCATTCCAAGAATAGAGAGAGAGATACATTTGTCTTGAGGAGTTAATATTTTATTCCAAGAGAGAGGTTCGATTTTCCAAGTAAGAGATTCTCAATTTAGTTTACTTATTCCATGAGAGAATTCATTTTTATTAATCCATTAAAGGTGAATGTCTTTATACTATTTTATAATAATAATAATAATAATAATAATAATAATAAGGATAAAAATATTAAGTCTTGACTTGTATAGTCATGATTGATTTGATTTTTAAGTGGATTCCATATGTTGAGATTATCCTTGATCATTTAGACATGATTTTCTATTTTTAGAAAGTCACTTCCAAATTGAAACGCGACTTACTATTTTTGGAAAATTATATTAGAATTATTAGAAATGAAATTTTATTATAGGTGGTTCAAACATAACTGAAAGATATGATTCTTCTAGGAAAAATTCATCTCTGAGTTGTCAAATTTTAACACTCCCTCTCAGCTAGGGAGGAATTTCTTTCTGCATCAAAGATCTCTGATTTCTCTGATCTCTTTCATTCATCTCAGTTCACCTCTGCTCTATAATATCTATAACAATGAAGTCACAATTTAAAGAAGAATCTCCCACTTGACACAAATTTGCAAAGGAAAGGATCATCACATGTCACATAGACAAGGATTACACTCAACCAATTTTCATCTCAAACAAAATTAAGTGATAGAAGACAAGCATCACATTGACAAGACTCAAACAAGTCACACATACAAGAATTAAACACAATCAAGTGTCAAGTGGTGGAACACCTACATCCTAGACAAGTCTCACTACATCTATTAGCCAGATAGGTGGCTCTTCCCACGTCCCAAACTATGGGTCAGAAGCATGTTGAGGCCTACTCTTGTGGCCCACACTACACAAGAGGTCCCTCATCCTTAGGAGTTTTCCAACATCATTCCCTAATCATGTGAGCTTTGACGGGGGGAAAGGCAACTCAATGTTCTCAGTCAACTGTGACCAGTTCTCAAAAGGGTTCAATCCATAAGTCCAAGCTGCTCTCGAAAAACCAAGAACTTTCCTTTTGGTAAAGGCTTGGTGAGAATGTTAGCTATTTGATCATCAATGGAGATGTGATGGAGCCTCATTGCTCCTCTCTACACCATATCCCAAATATAGTGATACTTGATCTCAAAATGCTTGGAATTGTCATGAAACACAAGGTTTTCAGCAAGACGAATCCCACTCTTATTGTCACAATATATAATCGTTGTGTTTGGAACTTGCTCAAATAGTTTCCCAAAAAGCTTCCTCAGGCAAACTGCCTCACAACTAGCCATGCTAGCATCAATGTACTTAATTTAATCTGTACTGGGTGCAACAAACTTCTACTTTCTACTCATCCAAGAGATCATGGCAGATCCTAAGCTAAAACAACACCCAAAAGTGCTCTTTCTATCAACAGGGTTACCTACCCAATCAACATCAATATATCCATGAAGTCTTATATTTTTAGCAGTATATTTCAATCCTAGATTGATAGTTCCAGGCGAGTATCTGAGTACATGTTTTGCATCAATCCAGTGGGCATGAAAGGGATCAATCGTATGATGAATTAAAGTGTTTACAACAAAACGTATGTCAGGCCTAGTGTTTACTAAAAACATCAAAGCACTAATGAGCTGTTTATACTTTGTGGGATTTGCTAGACTAGGTCTTGCAACTTTTCCTAATGATTTCTTAAATTTCATTTCCATAGGAGTATGCATGGACTTACATTCTACCATAGCAGATATTTCAAGAAGTTTTGAGTATGGACCATGATTGTTTAGAGGTCTTTGTTTCAGTCAGATGTATACCCTAGGAAGTTTGTACACCCCTTTACGTGGGGGGGTGCCGGGGGACTTGTCCCCCCTGTGGGGGTTCGGGGGGGCCGATCCCCCCTGGCTGGTGGGTCTGAGGGCCAGCAGTCCCCCGGTGGGGGTTTCAGGGCCAGCACCCCCAAACCTAAAAATAGATGTAAAATTTCCTTGTAAAAGTATAGTAATTTCTAGTCAATCTGCGTTGTTCATTAGGCGGATGATCTGACGGTAGAACTTATGTTTAGTTTAGGGTTTTTTGCCCTAGAAGGCAACCCCTCTCTTTGTATGAGGGCATTGTATTTGAGGCTGTGTAATAGATGTGTATTCTCCGAGTGAGAAGCAAAGAGGCGAGACTATGAGAGAAAACAGAGGATATTATAGCGAATTTGCTGTAGGTTGTGTCTCTTCATTTTGCTGGATAATAGAAAGGAAGGACTGGCTCTTTGGGGTGGACGTAGCCCAAACTGGGTGAACCACGTATATTTGTGTCTCTCTTGTTTTATGCATTTTCTGTGTTTATATTTCTGCAATATTTTATGTGTTCCATTGTTTCGTAATATATAATTTTCTAACAATTGGTATTAGAGCCGAAGGTCTATTTGGCTGATAAACTCATAGGAAAGAAGGGTTCCTCGTTCGAGTGGGAGCAATGGCGGAAGATGTTAAGTTTAGGGTTGAGAAATTTAACGGCCAAAACTTCTCACTGTGGAAGATGCATATGGAAGATTATTTGTATCAGAAAGATCTATACTTACCATTGGGTGGAAAAACAAATATGCCGACGGGTATGACAGATGAAGAATGGAACCTTCTCGATAGAAAGACACTTGGAACAGTACGGTTGTGCCTCGCAACGTCGGTCACCTTCAACATTTCGAAGGAAACAACGACAGAGGGTTTGATTAAGGTGTTAGAGAAACTATATGAAAAACCCTCGGCCTCAAACAAGGTATTTCTTATGAAATTGTTATTTAATATCAAGATGTCAGAAGGTGGATCTGTTGCAGACCATTTAAATGATTTTAATACTGTTACAAGTCAGTTATGTTCTGTAGGGGTAAACTTTGATGATGAAGTTAGAGCTCTGTTATTCTTGTGCTCATTACCAGAAAGTTGGAATGGTTTAGTAATGGCCATTAGTAACTCTATTACTGGATCTAGTACTTTAAAGTTTGATGATGTTGTCGGTGCTATCCTTAGCGAGGAAATGCGATGGAAAAGCTCCGGTGAGACATCGGGTAATGCTTTGAGTGCAGAGTCTAGGGGA
>APFE030015992.1:3362-29555 GCA_000404065.3 Pinus taeda | reverse complement strand
ACATTGCCCTTTCGGGTTTTTTTTTCGTTTCTTTTTTGAAATGGGGTTCCTTCTACCAAGAGCACTCAAACCACCTATAGTTTGATTAAGTTCTTGGAGAAGAGGTGTGGCTCTATTTGGAATTATGAGTAAATTACTTCCAACAATGGCTCTGTTTAGTGTTAAATCACAAGACTGTTATGTTTTTCATAGTTTTACACACAAAGAATGATTTTCTTTAATAATTAATCTGGTAAAGTAAGTTTTCTGTTCGAATGTACAATTTCTCCTTTTTGGTTCTATTTCCTTCTGGTTTTCCATTTGACCAAGACCTTCACAGTCTCTGCTAACATCTATAGCTCTTCTGGCTTACTTGGTTACCCAATAGCCTAGCAAATATGGTGGGAAAAACGGGGTCGCCAAAATCTATTTGCCCCCTGAATTGCGGCTTAGTTTACTAGACACCGACCCATGGTCTTGAGAAACCTTTGTTGATATCCTGAGACTGGGTCATAACGTGCGAGAACCAGATTCAATTTTGATTAAACATTATTTAAATCACTGTTCCAGAATTTTTGTTCCTTCTCCAGTTATCCGCGTGCGTGAATTTCCATTTTTTTGCAAACTATAGGCTGTTCACAAGGAAATATATGCAATTTACTTATTATTCTTTTTCGTGTTCACTTGGGTTAAAATAATCTCGCATTTCTTTGGTTATTACACATGAAATTCGTTATTTTCATATTAGGGAAAATAATCCTAGTTCTTTGCATGGAATTTATGCTCCTTCATTGGCATTTTCAATGAACAAAAGCTTATTGTTTATAATATATATTTTTGAATTTCTTTTAAAAGAATGTACATACTGTTGTGACACCATTACACAGTGCTTTGCTACTTAACTGATTTAGTTCTTGACAAAATTATACAACACTCGGTACTTCTATATATTCTTAACAAGAAATATGGACAACTATTTTCTTTCTTTCTTTCTTTTGTTTTTAGTTAGAAGCACCAATCTATAATACATAAACACAATAATGCAGTAAAGTAAATTATAGTAACATAAATTGCATCAACTATACAAACTAGAACTAGAAGTCTCCCCTCCCAAACTTGAGACCGACAATGACATCCAGTCTCCCCTTGAGCTTCCACTCGTCCAGACATTATATGTTCAATTCCCAAGTCATTTAGTCTCCAAACCTCAAGAGCCTTGGTCCATTTTAGAATCCATACTTGTAAGGATCTACTGAGGATTCCATTGGCCGAAGTCCAGCTCAGGAATCTCCTCAGAACAATAGTACACTACTCACTTGCACAACATCCCATGTCACGTCTGCATATCCTTTCACTCTTCCCTCCTCCCTCTGTCTCCCTCCCTCCTTTTCCCCACAAAAGGAAGAGAAAATCTTCCTTGGAACTACCCTTTTCTAGGGAGAAAAGAGACTCAACTGACCTAACTATCTGTAGAGTTTTTTTTTTTTTTCTTATTCCATTAAGCATATATAAAATTTTCTTTTAAGATTCAAGAACTTAACCAAGTCCGAGTCACTACATTTATTTGGCCTTCCACTTAGACCAAAATCAGTTCCAAAGTTTGTAAAAGTAAATAATGTCAAAGTTAAAACATAAGTTCATGAACGGGTGTCACATGACCTCTTTGACATTTTAACTTAAATTTGTATTTAGCTTGGTTTTGAATCTTTCCCAATGATCTTTATTAAAAAAATATCATAAATGTTAATAAAAAATTAAATATAATGAATATGATAGTATAAAAAATTAATATATATATTATTTAAATAGATTTTAAAAAACAAGTATAAAATTTTTATAATATTTATCTTTAATTTTATCTTGGATATGTTAATTTGCAAATAGATTTGTCACAATAACTAAATATCATACGTCGAAAAAACCATAACTTGATTTTTTTCATGTGATTATTTTTAATTAATGAATTTAATAAAATGAGACAATATTTCATTTTTGAATACTACTAAGGATATTTTAAAATATTCCTTGGATTTTAAATCCCTGTTCCCCTGTCTCCACCAAAAAAAAGATATACCTACAATATATTGACTTTATTTTTCACAATTTAAAAACCGCCCTCATAGATGGACACCATAAGATATTGGTCAACTAGGAGAAGCTCTTGTGGGTCAAAATTTAATGGAGTGCGACACATGATTTGAGGAACTCATAAAATGTGTCTTATACATGGACATTAATCAATGCTAGGTAGATCACTTTGTGTACAAGGTGAGTGTTGAGTGATAAGATTAGGGCTCCTTTGTGGATGTGGAAATCATCTTTAGTAGTTAAGGGAGTTGTAAATGCTTTCTATGTGGAAGAACTTCTAAATATTAGGGGGGGTCAAAAAGGGGGCACGAGATTGTTCATTCCACGATAACTAGAGTTTGAGGAGAATGTTGGAGCATCCATATGAAAATAACACTTCATTATTAATAACAAAGTCATACAAAACATAAGTGCTAAAATACACCTTAAGGATATGTATCAATAATAAAGAGCCTACAAAATATGTATTAATATCGAAGAATTATACAAAATAACTACTAGAATACGTAGGTGAAGAGGATAAGAATTGTTCGTGGAACTACCTAAGCTAAATCTAGTTGACTTCTTTACAATTCTAATTAACACTACTGGCTTAATTCCTTGTTGTTTTCTCCATTAGAAATGTTCATATTTTCTTAGTCTATCGTTAATGTTTTTATTTAAGAACTCATTTTTGTTTTTTATTTAATTTAGTAAAATTTGGACTTCATACTACAACATCAAATTTTATTTTCTAACAAAATAGTAGAGTTAACTTCAACTACTAACATGTAATTTTTTAAATATTTATTACCAAACAAATCTTCAACTACTAATATGTAATCTTTTGAATATTTTTTTACCAAACAAATCTTGAAAAAATGTTAATTTCTATAACAGATCTTAAAATAATGTTGATTTCTCATATCTATGTATATGTAATCTTTTGAATATTTTTTTACCAAACAAATCTTGAAACAATGTTAATTTCTCTAACAGATCTTAAAATAATGTAAATTTCTCATATCTATGTATAAAGAGATTTATTATCTTTTATTCATCAAAATAACAAAATCACATTTAAAATATAATGTTGATTTCTCTAACAAATCTTAAAATAATATTAATTTCTCATATCTTTTTTATTCATCAAAATAACAAAATCACATTTAAAATAAAATATAAAGTTAATTTCTCATATTGAAATTTATTATCTTTTATTATCTTTTTGTTTTGATCGCTAATAATTAACATTAATCATATATAAAATCCATTCTAACTTGAGACCTTTTCCTATGTAAAGAGAGGCAAACGCAGTTGTGTTTCCATTCATCATTGGATATCCAGTCCCACCAATGGAGGCGGAGTTAGAAGCAGTAGGTACGGTTTCAGCCCTAGTTGATTCAGCAGCGAAGCAAGCAAGAAAGGCACTAGTAGTTTCTCTGGTTGACCGATCGAGAGACCGAACCCATTAATTTATATTTTTATTAAATTCATATTTTAATAAAAAATATTTGTTTAAATATTATTATAAATTATACCATTCAATTTTAAAGGTGAAAATTTTATTTTAACATATATATAAAAATAATATTATGCCTTATAAAATAATTACACAAAATTGGAAATCTGAATCATATCATGCATTATAAAATAATTACAAAAAATTGGAAATCTGAGACGAAGTTGCATACATTGGATAGAGAAACACCACTAAAAACAACCTGGGTGATCTTATAGCTCAGCCAACTCTGATGCCTCTTCCCTAAGGAAGACAAAGAGCATGTATGTTTTCAAAATATATATATATATAATTCGGTTACATAAAGCTCTAGGGCTCTGCCCATAAATCTTAACTGAAAGGAAGGAAAAAAATTGTTGTCTCTGTATCAATTGATATAAAGCGGTTGCAAACTTGAAATAGGTCAACGTTGTACAATATCTCTGAGAGAAACGGACGGCCTTTCAATAATCCCGCCCGCCGCGATCAGGACGGAGCGGAAATAATTCCAATGTTGGAATCCTCTCCACATTTTCGCAGAAGGAGCATGAGTGATCGAAAAACAAGGAGGGCTTCATTTTTACTTCATCATCTGTACACTGAGAATTATATAAAACATGTGAAAAATATATCCTCATACAATTCTTAAATATTCTCCACACAAAAACTCTTAAATATTCTCCACACAAAAACTCTTAAGTACTTACTTGTGTTCTTGGTGCTGATATGGGAGATGCATTGGTTAACAAGTTTGGAGCCCAGAGTACAAACTCCCCTGAAGCTGAAATTTTTTAAAACTGTAAATTAGAAGTAGAATTAAAACACAGAAATAAGCCTCTAAACAGACGGTATATAAAACAAATATATACCTGGTTCAGGTTCAGGTTCAGGTTGTGATGGTAATAATTGGGATGTCTTTTTCTTCCTCGCTATCTCTTTCTCCCCACCAGCAGCAGCAGCATTAGAGTTGGGTATCTCTTTCTCCGCACCACCAGCAGCAGCATTAGAGTTGGGTGTCTCTTTCTCCCCACCAGCAGCATTAGAGTTTGGTATTTCTTTCTCCCCACCAGCAGCAGCAGCATTAGAGTTGTGGAACCAATACGACACATTTTTTTCTTCTACTTCGCCATGCATTTGTAACTGTTTAGTAATACTTTCTATCTCTGTCAAAGTTGGTGATTGAATGCCGCTTTTGTGAATAGATTCCAGTACCGTTTTTTGTTCCACCGTTGGCTTCCATCCATCCGTTATATCTTGCCCTGCTTACCAAACAGGGATGGGTTTATATTAAAAACAAACCTAGTAAAATTATAAGACAGAAAAATCATAAGACATTAATAATATTTTGAGGACATCGCAAATACCTGGGAGATTAGTAGCCATTGATGGGTTATTCACGGTAGGCGCTGCAGCAACTAGGTTAAGCCACTGATGCATTCGATCGCGAGACGAGTTGGATGAAAGTAAAATCAGATGTATGAAACCCGCGCCGATGGATTCGATGGTGAGACGAGGGTTGATACGAAAGCCGATGGAAGAATATTTCTATTCATTAAACATCGTCCGTCCAGACAATTCACACACATTACATCACAATGACCCAATCACACGTATATGTAGGCTTAACTTATTAGATATGGAATCAAACTCAAGTTAATTTCTAATTTACTAGACTTTTATTATTTAACTCAACTCATCTCTCTATGCATTGCATCACATCGCATGGGTAATTTACTATTTCTTATCAATTTTTTTGGCTCATGGTTGAGTTAATTGTACTATAATGTTGTGTTAAAATTTATAGTATTATTTAACTCAACTCATCTTTCCATGCATTGAAGGGGTAATTTACTATTATTATTTTTAATTTTTGACTCATGGTTGAGTTAATTGTAGTATAATGTTAAACTTCATAGTATTATTTAACTCAACTCTCTCTCCATGCATTGAAGGGATAATTTACTATTACTATCTCTAATAAAAATTTTGACTCATGGTTGAGTTAATTGTAGTATAATGTTAGATTGCACATGTTCAAATTTATATATATTTTCTAACCAATTTTTTGGCTCATAATTGAGTTTTATATTTATATTAGAGTTTCCATCATTTTATGTCTAAATTATTTATTATCTAAAGTTAGGTTAGAGTGTTGTTCAACTATTTCATGTTAAAATTGTTTTTTATTTATTATTTAAAGGTGAATTAAAGTGCTGCAATTAATTTTTTACCATTTATTTTTTTAAAATTATATAGTATAATTTTCAAAAAATATTCTTCCATCTAAAAATTATTTTGAATTTAAAAAATCACACATACATCTCAAACTTCCAAATTTCAAATAAAGTGGAAGTTTGAACTGTATGGTTTTTTTTTTTGGTAAATTTATTTATAATTTCAAAAAAAATATTTAACATAAAAAATAATTAAACAAATAGCACTCTTGAGCCGGAAGAGATAGAGAGAGTTATGTCAATCCAAAGAGTTCTTGAGCCGGAATCTTTGAGGAGACTTCCCATATTTCTCTGAACTGGACTGTGTAGTCTCGAGGTTCAGAGGGAAAGCCTGTAATATCTTTAACTGTTTTCCTTGTTTGGGAAAGGAAGCTTGGGGGAGTTTGCCAATAGTCTTGACATTATTGCCAGATTTGTGGTTGGTAACTGTCTTCTTTGTCTAGGAAAGGAAGCTACGGGAGTTTGGCAATAATCTGGACGTTATTTCCAGACTCGTGGTTGGTTGGGTGGACTGGTATCCTTAATGACTTCTACAATCAGAGTTAGGGAATATTTCAGATAAGTATTTGCATAGCACTGTAATTATTTCAGAACGTTGTGTTTATTCTATTAATGGTTGCAATCAGAGTTAGGGAATATTTCAAATAAGTATTTGCATAGCATTGTAATTATTTCAGATAGGTTGTGTTTATTCTATTAATGGTTGCAATAAATAAGAATTTTGTTCAGTACCATTGCACTATGTTGATTATTTACTACTAATAGGGAAGATTCTTGAAAATAATTATTATCATGGAAATTTTGTTATAAAACAGAGTTGTTTGGTCAGTGTACAATTGCATGATTTAGAAAGATTGTTGTAAGTAAAGTTGCATGATTTATAAAGATTGTTGTAAGTAAAGAGTGCATGATTTAAAAGAATACTTGAAATAATGGATTCTCGAATTGTCATGATAACTACTATCGGAAGCTAATGACCTAGAACTTGCTGAAAGAGTAAACTAGTAAAGGATTACTTAATCCTGAGGCTTCACCTGAGAAATTAAATTTACAACAAAGAGTAAACTTGTAAAGGATTGCTTAATCCTGAGGCTTTACCTGAGAAATTAAATTTACAACAACAAAAAAACAAAGGAACTCACAACTGATTCATAAAAGAAATTCCTAAATTACATGTTCATGAATTGGTATAACATTTGTTGAATTTGTCTTTAAAAAAATAAAGAAATTCCTAAATTACAGGTTCATGAATTGGTATAACATTTGTTGAATTTGTCTTGGAAAAAATATATAAAGAAAATTCTAGATTTCCTTGTAACCTGACCCAAACTAAGAACTCTCAATCAATTGGTTTGATGAGTTATAAAGAAGAGTTCAGAGTAAATTTTTTTAAATGAATGGTGATTCAAATTAGAATATATATATAAACTGAGAACTCTCAATCAATTGGTTTGACGAATTATAAAGAAGAGTTCAGAGTAATTTTTTTTAAATGAATGGTGATTCAAATTAGAATATATATATAAACTGAGAACTCTCAATCAATTGGTTTGACGAATTATAAAGAAGAGTTCAGAGTAATTTTTTAAATGATGGTGATTCAAATATATAATATATAAATAATATATTATAAATATATATACAATAACCGGTTTCACATTAAAGTGGTAACTAACAGACAAAACCCGGTGCTAGGAGACAGTACTTCAAAGAAACATAAAATAAAACAAGATTTCATTATTTTTCCAATATCACAGACATAACTTCTATGAATTAGTTACAAATGGTTCCAACAGTTACAAGAAATTAGACATATATACTCTAGTTGGCCGGTTAGCACAACAAAAATTAAGTATTGAATATAAAAAGGTTAACCCTGACCTGAGAGGTGGAGCACTGCACCAGAAATCTAGCAGTGTTGAGAACAATCTTGCTAGCAACACCTACGTGCCTCAAATGTAAGCCTGCTGCCCTAGTAAGCACTTGAGTTAAGAATAATCGAAGAGCACCTATATATGAGCAAGTGCGCAAACTAAGAAACGCTACCCGGGTCGCTACACAGGCTACCAAAAAACTAAGTAGGCTCTACCTACAAAAACCCAAGGCTAGTAGTTAGCTGAGGATAAAAGGATTGTGATTGCTTAAAATATAAATTGTCTAGAGATCTTACCAGTCGAATGAAAACTCTGGGCAACAAACAATCTTGAGACCTGTAATACAACCAATATGAAAACCGTGAGTTAAGTATTATTGCAAGTAAATCCAAAACAAAAAAGAAAGAGCGATTAACTGAAATAAGTACCCTACCTCAATTTTGACAAGGGTTTCCCAGTAGTCCATCTTTGCAAGATAATTGGGGTCGACTTAGACTCAATGAACCCCTGTTTTACTAATTCCTCTGGAGCTTGAGGCATGGTAGGGAACTGCTTAAGGGAGCCCCTCGACAGAGACAGAATCCAATAATAGTGTAGAGTAGAATGAAACTAGAAACCCTCCTCTGTCGCTCGTTAACCAGAACCCAGATGAGGAACAAGTACAGGAAGAGGACAAAAACTGGAACATGTAGGATGATTTCACAGGACAATGTTGGGTATGTGGTGGCTGCCTAAAGGTGAGCTGTTTGGTCCCTCAATCCAAGTTGGCACTTTGGGATCGATGACCCCCATTAATTACCAAGTCACATTAACCATATTATGGATGAATTGATTCAAGAGTAAAGCACTTTTACCAGATTCCAATTTATTAATCATATCCTCCATATGATATTATTGTAATCTCCACCACATCCAATACTAAATTATGGAGTAGTCTACCGAGGAAGAGGAATTTCCTGATTTCCGTTCCTGCTCGGAAAAAACTTCTGGATCTGGTCGACATTCCTCCAACCCCCGACACGATGCCATGTGATGTGATTTTGTCACTGTCAAAATATGAATCTACTCGGATGCCCTTGGATGTGTCTCTTCGTCTCCATCTCGTTAATGCACGTGGGTGGCGGTTGGAGGAACTCCATTCAATTAAAAACTCAAAAACAAAACTGTGCGTTTTCTCTTCGATCATTTCTCCTGAACCAAGAAAACCTGCTCCCCTACTTCCCCTACAAAACAAGAGACACCAAAGCCTGTTTCATCTGTGAATTGAGAGTCGGAAGTAGACGCTTAACCGATCACTCAAGCTTTCAAGCTTTCACCTCACCTCAATTACAGGTTGATTCTTTTTTTCAGTCGACTTTTATATTTCCAGAACATGTTGAAAACTATGGAGACCATAAAGAGATAAAGAGGCAATATTGTAATTACTGGTGCAGGTGACAAATGGGATGTTGATAGAGGAGAACCATGAGCTGAAATGCATGTTGGACAACTTCTAAATATTTAAAAATGATTTATTTAGTGACACTAAATTATACTCTCCAACAAAATCTACATCACGACCATTCATAATACTCCAACTAGGTTATATCATTTCATTCTCTGTAAACTTAGTTGCTAGCTAATTTATGAATTGTACATTTTCGAAAATTCCCTCATTGTGGTTTTGAGTTAGTTTCCTTCACTGCTCATATTTGTATTAGTTTTAATTGTAGTTCTGGGTTGAATTTTATACATCATATAAGGTGTTTATGAAGCATCTCCCTGTTATATGAAGGTCACTGTGTGTGTGTCACATGAGTTAAAATTTATCATTTCATTCTCTGTAAACTCAACTACTATCTAATTTATGAATTGTACATTTTCGAGAATTCCCTCATTGTGATTTTGAGTTAGTTTCCTTCACTGCTCATATTTGTATCAGTTTTAATTGTAGTTATGGGTTGAATTTATACATCATATAAGGTGTTTATGAAGCATATCCATGTTATATGAAGGTCACTGTGTGTGTCACGTGAGTTAAAATTTATGATAAGTGTATCAAGAGTGATAAGGAAACCAACTGTTGACGTTATACCACACATAAATTTCAACATAGACTCAGAAATTTATTGAAGATTTATAAGACAACCAGAAGGGAATTTTACATATTTTCTACCAAAATGTAAATTTTCGAGGCTTTAACATCACTTCTAGGTGGGCACTTGTCACATTTTAGACATTCAATCTCCAAATTCAGTGCAAGGTTGATAGTCTCTCCACATGAAGCGAGGAAGCCACCTTCAATTTTTTCTTCTATTTGGGTAAGTAGAATGCTCTGAGACATAACCCAAGAATTGAGCCACTTTCACTTGCATAACAAAATTTCTTTTGAAAGAAAAAAATAGTAATTTCCTTTTTCCTCATTTCAAACCATCAATTATTGATGGGATGGAGCTTTGCAAACTAGCCATGGAAAATAGGAACAATTCCTTGTCTACAAAGTTGTTGTGCTTGATAAGCTTGTCAATCTCGTCCAAATAAGTTCCCAACCCAAAATGTCAGCCACTTTATGGTCCATCCTGATGCTAATCAATCCAAAAAATTTCTCCATGATTCATACTTAGGCATGTTATAGAAAGACAATACCCGCCCATCTTTATGGGTTGCCTTGACAATAGGAGTACTGAATTCAACAAGAAATGAGGGAGTATTGAGTAGGGATGGGCAAAAAGAGTGTATGAAGTTGATCAACAATCCTTTGATGTGTGAACCATCATAATATTTATCTTCCATAATCATAAGATGACATATTTTAGAGATTTGATACTGCTATATTCCTTTTCATGTTGCAGAACAAGGAGTTGCTTGATATGTTGAATCTCAACATTTTCCATGATCTATTTTTTGCTAGTTTCCATTACATTCAAAGACTTACCTTTGGAAGGAAACACACCATAATGGTTTTGACCAACAACAACCAATCCTGCCATCACAAGGGCCTTAACTAACTCTCTCTTTGTTAAACTCAGAGTACATTTCTTAGAATCCCTGCTCCCTCTATCATTTGCATCATCAAGCTTATACCACAGGTTTGAGAGAGATGGCATAATAAATGCATAGTAATGCCTATCCAGAATACCCTTATGGGTCAATGTACCGTGAAGAATGTGCAATTTACATACACTTTTGTCTTCATCTAGAGGAAGATATTTTCATTGAATTTTCCCATTTGTTACCTTCCTGGAGTAGGAAATAGCCAATAGGTTCACCATCTTTTCCATAAGCATCATAGACAACAATAGTAGAGATTGGGATGCTAGATCTGTTCAATATGTGGGGCCCATCATTTTTATTGGCCAACTTTAGAGAGTTTTCACTTCTTGGTACAACAAGGTCCTGCTTTATGGTGTCACCTTCCTTGATAAGACCATCATGTTCTTTGAAATTTAGCCAACTTCATTCACCTTTTTTGGTAATACAGTTACTTTCAACATTGCTAACACTAGCTATGCTTTCCTCTTTAGGATTTTCCTTCTTTTAAGGAGGACACAACCATGTCCATGCTTTTGCCTCTGCTTCAGTTTCCATTCTACTTTGTTTAGTAGTCTTGGACTTGTTTATTATCTTAAGAGAAGATGAGAAAGGGTATTTTAGGAGTCACTATTTAGTGCTGCTAAATCTTATCAAAGCCATGGAACATCATACTCAAACATGTATTATTGGAAGTATCTTTTAAGCGAGAATCAAATTTTTTAACTTAATTATCACAACGGATAAAAAAATCAGTTAGGAGCTTCAGCCTTTTTCTTAGCCTCTTCAACCTTAGATGCTAGTTGTTGCAGAGCTAGTGAGAGACTAGAAGAAACACCTTTTGCCTTTGCTTTTTCTGCTACCATTTTCAATATGCTTTTTATGAAGTTCAACATTCAGATATTTTGTTGCTGCTTCCAAATCACGCCTTTCTAAAAATTGCTTGCCACTCCATGATGGGTGGTGACTTGAGACAACAAGCACAACCTCAAGACAAAATTGGTAGGGACCACATTCCTATCCAAATATATTGAATGAATGAAATTTTCTAACAAGATAGGAAGACATGGACTGTGATAAAGCTATACCCTCATAGTCAAACATATATAAACAGACTCATAATTCTACTTGGCACCATGTTAAGCATGAATATTCTGATTTTTCATGTCTTTGGCCCCTTTTGTTTTATTTAGATTCATAATGTTGTTGGGATTTATGGCTACTAATATAGAAAGTAGTGATTTTTTTTGAATGAATGTTCCATATGAAATGCCATCAAATTTAGGTGACATTTGAAAGACATGAAACAAAAGAAGAATGGAGTGGTTTATGACTATCCAATTGATTAATAGTTAGTGGACTAGATTAGGAATATATAACTGTTTTTTTCAATTATATATGACTAAAAAACATGTTGAGTATTAAGAAATAGATAATTGTCTACTTGTTTAACATGAATTTATTATTATCTTATTTTCCAGGTCTTTGAAGTGTAAAAAATGGTGCAAAATTGGCATTTATGTGTCTTGCTTTCCAAATCTAGGTCGAGCAATTGTTAATTTTTTCCTTTACAATATGGAAACAATCATTTATTTCATGGAAAGCGAGAAGTGCCTAGAATGATGACAAACAATGAGGCATACTACATTTCCCTTGTTGAAGGGCTAAAAGAGGCAAAAAACATGATGTTAATGATATTGAAGTCTTCACCAACTCAGAGTTGATATGTAATTAGATGAAAAACATCTATTGGGTTCGGAAGGACAATTTTAAACTCCTTTATAAGGAAACAATAAATTGGAGTTTTCAATTTCAATATTTTACCATCAATCACTCTGTAGACATTGAAAAGATGTCCAATGATATAATGTCCAGAGCATTGTTAAGCACAGATGTAGATGTCAAATATGACATAGGATCACAATCAATATAGAACCCAAAGATGCGAATGGGTTGTTATTATCATTTTTCTTGGGTCTATCATAGCATGGTTCTTTCAGTAAAGAAGAACATGTTAATGTTTTATTTCTCCCCATGTTATAACTCAAATTTTCCTTAGAAGTTATGAGAAGAAGGAAAGGGGTCGGAGGTAACCACAAACCATTCTTTTACATACAGAGTCTAGCTAATCTGTACTCAGAGAGGGCTCTCTCTTTATGATTTAGCTTTGTTTTATGGGATATTAGGCTAGTTATGAATGCTTTAAATGGATTTTGGTTGGGTGGTGGAATTTTGAGAACAAATGGATAGAGCAAGGCCTTCAAGCCATTGGGCTATGGAGTCAATCAAAGAAATGGCTTAACTAGGTCGGATCAATTACTAAGGGGAAAACTCATAGGGAAAAGTAGCAAAATAAGAGGCAAATTCCAGGTTCAGATGGATGGATGAAATGGTATTAAATAGAGCGAAAGGGTAATGAAGAATCCTTTAACAGGGTTTAATATGCAGAATAGAGGGTACTCATTAACAAGGAGCAATTAAGTATTCTTTGTTAAATGGGTCACTATGATAAACTATGAAAGCAAGGGAGCACTTAAGAATTCCCTAGCTATGATAGTCTAGAAGAAAACATTAAGAAGATAAAACTTTTAAAATAGATTACAGCAAAGCAATTTCTGAAGTATCATTATTTTGTTTATCATTCAGATTTCATGAAAACACATATGATCATTAATAAATAGAAGGGAAAACAATAAAACACAAGAGATATAGAATACCTATTTGATTTCTGTTTGACACAAGTATCTTGTAAATTGCTTTAGCTTTATTCCTTGATCCAGCAAGCCATACAAATGTTGGTACAATAGCACTTCAATTCCAGAAGAGAATGTCTATAGAAATGTTGTAGAATCAACACATAATACTTCGAATAAAGAAGTATTTATACAAAATTTATGTCAAAATATCTCACAACTAAATGCAATTTATTCTAGAAATAAAAAATATATTTTTAGACAAATATAGAGACAGATGGTCTCGAATATAGAAACATATAGTGAATTGATTGTTGTTATTCCCGTTTTTATTAAAGGAGCTGGAGGCAATGCTTTATGAATTTGCATCTTGCTGTTGCCTTAGTAACTCTATGCTGGACATCTGATTTGATCTTTTCAACTGATACGCTTTCACCTGTAACTGATACTCTTTACCTGTTCACCAACATTCATTCCTTTTACCAAAATTTATTGTGGTAAATATTTATATTTACCTCACTGTTTACCTTGGTAATTTATAGGATGTCAGTCATTTTGGTCCACCAATCATCCTTTGATATTCTTGTTTTTGTCAGCTTCCTGTAAATTTCATCTGCTTCTGTATACTTTAAAAAATTGGGCTGTACTAGGAATAAGTGATTTACTTCATGTTCAATGAAGAAGAGGTTCTCTAAACCATCATAAAGCACTTTTCCTGTTGGTAGTGCCTTTGCTGAGGATGAACTAGCTTGAATTCCAACTTACTGATGTAGTTTTTCGATCTAATCTATCTGAACCATTAGCCTATCATTGATGACTAAAGGGCTTGGGAGTCCTTTAATTCTTAAGATGTCAAATTTTTTCATGAACTCATCTATATCTTCCTGCATGCTTTGACATCTACGTTCTATGCCTTGCATCAGATTCCTTTTGGTTAACACTTTCTTCAGTTTGAGGATGGTAGTAGTCCTATCCTCAATATCTATTTTTTCTAACTATTGCCTACTTTTATTGTTAAGAAAACTGATTAATCTGATAGCTTCCTTAGGTTTCTTGCCTAGATCTTCTCTGGTCTTCTCAATTTCTTCAAGATCAAGCTTAACTAAATCAATCTGTTCAAAAATAATTTGAATTGATGACCAAATATCATTGATGGAATCAATGATATTGGTCCACAATATTTTCCTGATCTCTGATAAAGGTTTTTCAAATGTCAGATCTTTCTCCAATGCTTTAATTTGTTGGACCATGCCTTTGTTTTTCCTTATCTCTTCTGCATAATTAATCTTTGATATTTCATATTTTTGCTCCAAGGTAGTGAATTTCTCTTTCACTTTCTGTATCTCTGTTACTTGGAGTTTCATTTCTTCCATTGAGTTAATCAAGTTCTCTGTGCTCTGTGTTGGTGTACCTGCCTGTGATGTACCTGTTGTTTCTATGGGTGCAGCTATTTCCAAAGGAATGTTTTGTGCTAAAACAATTGCCATTGTGGAAGGGACTGCTGTTGAAACTACTGGCACTATAGTTTGAGGCTATGTGGTCGACTCACTCTACCTTGACTGCACTGCTTTCTCCAATTCCTGCTCTGTTTCCTTCAATTGCTCGTTTAGCTTAAGGACTAAGTCCATAATTTCTTCTTCGTTTTTCTTCTCTATAAGCTCAGAAGTCTGAGGGTGAATGAGTGGTGGCAACTTCAATTGTTTTCTAAGTGCAGCTACGTCTTCATTCTTTTTCTTGATTAAGCTTTCTGCTCCCTAAACATCCTTTGGGTCATGACCCAACTCAATTACTAATTCTTCCAATGATTTTATTCTATTATCCTTTGCTTGTGAGGAGGCTTTCTCCAACTACAATTGGGCTGTAGTGTTGCTCAATGAATTTTGCAATCTATGAGCCATCATTGCTTTGCTATTCAGTGTTGAATAGACCATCTCACCCATTTGTTTGTGTAGTTCAATCTGGTCAATAAAGTGGATGTCTTTAGCCATGACATCAAAATTAGTTTTGAGATAGTCTGCCAAGGATTTTGGCTGCTGCACTGTGGGCTTCAGGAAGCTCATCTACATTTTGCCCTCTTTGATGCTAAAGGCTGACATCAATCTGGTCTAGTTGGTAGGGGCCATCTTTAAGTATTGAGTATATGCTTGTGACTTAAGCTGCTCATTTTTTTCCTTGATCTCCTTAAACTTCCCCTTTATATCTATAATCTTCTGAGAAGAAGACTTGAAGGATGAAACTCCTGTGCTGGGTTGTCTTTCTAGTTCTTGCCTCTGTGAACTTGAGGGTGTCCCACCTGTTGGGAATGTTTGTAAACTGTCTGTCCCCTCCTTCCTCATGCTCTCTATAGTCTCCTCATTGAATTCCTCCTCTGAATATGGATTCAACCTTCGCCTCTTAGCAAAGGGTTGACCTGGCAGTCTGCTAGAAAGGGTAGCTACATCCCTTTCTCTTTTTAAGTTCTTTTCCTCATTCAGAGGATTTTGTAACACTAGAGGATTTCCCATGTTTGTTTTGAGCTGGATGTGGCTGAGGTGGAGCTAATTCTTCAGAGATTTCAGGCTGCTCTGATACCTCCAGCTGTCATGATGCTTGTTGTTATTCTACTATTTTTGTTTGTTCTCATTTAGGGGCACTTGTTTCTTGTGATTGTCTCTGTGATGGCCTAACTGTGGGAGCACTGGTTTCCTGTGTTTGCTTTTGAGAAGTTTCAACTGGTACCTGTACAAAATATTCCAGGTCAAGTCTCTTCTCCAAATCTTTCATCACATTCTCAACTTCCACCTTATGACTAACTTGGTCTACTAATGTCCCTTCCCTCCATTCATTTAAATTGGCATATTGTACTATCTCAAGGATTTTGTGATGGATGTAGGGTGACAACTTATGTTTTATCCTCCTATCACTGATGAAACTGTGAGGATCATATGCCTAAGCAAAACTTTTCTTTAAATGCATCTTCCTCTCTATGATTTATTTTGCCTCTTTGCTTTCATGAAGTGGATTTGATCAGAGTTGATTATTTTACTATAGTACTCCAGGGCAAATAATCTCATGGGGACATACTTGGGTAATTTGTAGGGAGGGAGTTCACACCCATAGACTCGGATCTCAGTATGATTTTGGTATAAGTACTAGTCACCTATCCTATACTGCTTTGATAGTTGAAGGATTCTTTTGTTATCATCCCGTAAACATGGTAGTTATAGGATGGACAAATTGATCAATGAAATCAATATATGAATAGGGAGAAGAGGATGAGTAGTGGAAAATAGAGGTCCAGAAAATGACTAACCTAGGGTAACCTTTTGTATCAAGCACAGAGAAAGGGAATTTGTCAGTTTGATAGTAAAGGAAGAGGTGATATAGGACTATAGAATACTTGAACACTCTCTCATTTTCCAGCCTCATGAATTGGTCATGCATTTTATCAGTTATGAATGTAGCATAGTCATATTTGGCAACAAGAGGCTGACGAGGGGTGAATATACTCATGAAAACTATGGTCAATTCATAAAAAAACTCACTAGTATTGAAACCCATAATGGTAGGAATCATATTAACAATATCTTTGCCTATATCAATGAAGAAACTTATTAAGTAGGGAGGGGGATCTTTGGGTATATGATCCTTATCCATGAAAGTATGGAAAATACGACTGAGTTCAGAACTATACATTTTGGTGGATTTTTCTAGTAATTCTCTAATGGAAAAGGGGGTGAGGTTTTGGCTGGGTTGAAGCTGTAACATTTCGTTAATTGAATCAACAGTAATGGTAAACTGGAATGATTGGTCAGGGGACATTACGACTTTGAGGTTAGGGTGATAATTGGCCTAGCATTGGTGGATAATGTCCAGGAAAATGTGCACAAAAGGGAATAGGTGCTTTGGGAGATTTGATTCCCAAAGTCCTATGGTATTTGAATTGTTCAGGTAATCGTCTCGACATAGACAATATACTTTCAAGGGGCTTTTATCAGGTTTAAGGTCCTTTATTTGGAAGTCTTTATATGCTAAGGGAAGATAATTCAAATCCCTATGAGGAGGAGTGATTGGAGGTACATTGAGGGCCATGGGGGTTTCCATACTAGTTCTTGTGTTTTCAGGGATGAAACTAGGATTTTCAATGAAATTGTCTAAAGAGAGGTGCCTAGGAAGTTTTGAACTAAGCTTAGCAACTCAATTTATACTAAAAATTTGGGTTTTAAATTAATTTTAGGGTAATTTCAGTATTCAACAGGGTTTTTGGGAGAAAATCTGGTAAATACCTATTTCTGGGCAATTGGTAATGATGTTCACGTTTGTAGGATGCACACAGTGGAATAAAACGATGTTGAAAGGCAGTGTTCAAGGTAGTTGACAGTTTGGGAACAAGTTGGTCAATTTTGGATGTGCTGCATGCATGGAATTATTCTAGATAAGGGACGAAGAAGAGATGACATTTGTTTTTTATGCAAAGTCAATGTTTTGGTGGGTTTGGCGATAGGGACAGGTGGTGTCAACTTGATGATGTCACATTTTGTTGTTTATGGGGGGCGGTAAGTGGGTTTCATCACACCGCTTATGGGAGATTGGCGGTATTGAGGGAGGGCTGCGTGATTCCACTAGTCAGTTGACATGTAGCATTGATGAATTTTGGAAAACTACTCATGTCGCGCATTTAACATTCGACCAAAAGGCCCACGCAATATGAGTGATAGCCGTCGGATCTCAGAGATCTGATCAGATGGTGGTCGAGGGGTGGGAAGTGACTGATGGTTAATGGAGGGGGCCCGACGTTAATAAAAGACTTTAATTACATCGGGGGTGATGTGATTGGTCAAAGTTATTAACTAATCATGATGATTTAATTAATCATTTATTTAACTTGGCGGGGGTTGGGGTTCTTAATTAATCATGGCTTGACTAATTAATCCCATTTATTCAAACATTATTAAGGTTATTTTGCAACCAGGGCCGGGCTATGTAATTTTTGTGATTTTTAATAATAATATGGGGAAAGAGTAATTCTATTTCTGGATTTAGATAATAATACAAATTAGAAGTTAATATGATTATGGAATATGAAGTGCGCTAAGTAAAAGTGTATTCTTCATACGACATTTATATCTTAGGCTAATTATATATGCAGGTTTTATGTAGATAGAATGTTTTAATTTTCCTAAGTAAAATAGGGATTTTACTTGGAAAAAGCTTTATATGGGAATGAGTGACTTTATCAAGGGGTAATATTGATGAAGGGGGTTTAAGTTCTTTAGGTACTTACAAACTATTGGGCCGAGGGTCTGGTCCCTCCAAAATTCAGAGAAATGCTCTGAGCCCCTCTAACTTGTTATAGATACCTTTAGTACTTAGGGGAATTTACTAAAAGCTTAGGGAAAAATGAGTAAGGAAGTTAATAAATTTGACTTTGATTTCCTTGATGTGTTGTCTTCAATGTGAGTCATGCTTTGTCCAAGTGATGAAAGCAAAGGATTTAAGCATTAAACTTAACCATTCACCACACATTTATTCTGCAACCATCATCTACTTACCCTACCTACTTAGCCTAACATTTTTATTTATTTATTTATTTATTTATTTTTTTAATTAGGGTGCACTTAAACTGGAAAACCCTTTTCAAACTTTCTTTTCTTTTACATAGTGATACCTATCTAAATCTAACCTTATTACATCCAAGGGCTCAAATTAAACTGTTGAGCTCCTTTTATTCACTCTACCTTTCTACTTATCTACCAAGATTACACTGTTTGGTCATACCTTTATTCTCTACTTCTAAAACATGAAATTGAAAACATGGAATAACTAAGATTAATTTGTTTGGTTACCATGGATTGTGGCATAGGTGACAAGTCACACACAATATTTATTATGCATAAAGTAAATAGTAGTGGCATTTGGGCTTGCACAGTTTCATGGTATTTTCTTTTTGTTGGGGTTCATTTTATTTCATTTTTTGACCTTTTCTTTATTCTTTTTACCCTTTTATTCTTTTTCTAGGGCATATCCTCCTTACATTTTTTTTTCTCACAAATATGGAAAACCTTTGTAACAAGTAAAGGTATGAACATATTTTGGAGCTAAACCAAGTCAATCATGATATATGATACCTATTAGTATAGGGGCATAACAATGGCTCCACTTGGGGATGGCTTTCCCTGGTGGAAAGGAAAGAACAGTAGATCAGCGGCCTCTGACTGAATTTGACCGTGCTTTGCAAATCTGCTTCTCTTGCTGCTTTATTGTATGTATGACAGTAATACTTCTGAAACTTAGGGCCTTCTCTTCGGGCTTCAACTTCACAATTTTACCATCCAATCAACACTGAACATTATAAACGATATATTATGTACAATTAGAAATTTAATCAGATTTTAAAAACTGGGATCAAAGTAATATTTCAACATCCGACCATTGACTGGTCTTCCTTCGACTTCTACACCATCTAACTCTCTCAGAAAATATGCATTGTTCCTTATGAAAGCATATATTATGTATGGTCCTTTCCACAGGAAGTCAAACTTCCCATGTTTCCCTTTGTCCTCTCTTCTTGAATCCCATCTTAACAATTTGTCTCCCAGATAGAAGTCTTTTGCTTTGGTTCTTCTGTCAAATATCTTCTTGAGTTTCTCCTGCAGTACTTGGGATCTTTGATACACTTCCTCCCTAGACTGTTGTAAATGGATGGTCTGGTTAATTCTTCTTTGTATGTCATTTGGTTCCACTTGAGCTTTTTGCAATAATTTCATGACAGGAATCCCTAAAGACGAGGGAAAAACTGCCTCCATACCATATACTAGTTCATAGGGACTGGTTCTAATGGATTTTTTAGTTGTAATCCTACCTTCCCACAATGCATTGGTCAACTTCTTATTACAAGTTTTCTTATTTTCTTCTAACAACTTTTTGATAATAGTGATGAGACTTTTATTAGAATATTTCGCAAGTCCATTCCCTTGAGGATAGTAAGTTGGGGAATGACAAAGTGTTATGTGATATTTGTGACAGAAGGCAATCATTTTCTTTGACTTGAAGGCTGCAACATTATCATTAATGATTTTAGTGGGACAACCAAATCTGGACAAAATATTGGCCTCTAGAAATCCTATAATGACAGTGTCTGTGGCTTGTTTAGAGGGAATGGCTTCTATCCATTTAGTAAAGTAATCAATTGCAGTGAGTATCCATTTGTGTTGAACAAAGGAAGGTGGACAGATTTCTCCAATGAAGTCAAGACCCCATTTTTTAAAAGGTTTCTTGGTGGAAATAGGTTTCAAGGGTAAAGGTAACAATTTTCTTTTGCCTTCAAAGGTTTGGCATTTATGGCAAGAAGTTACAAATTTCTTCACATATGCAAACAAAGTTGGCCAATAAAATCTAGCCCTAAGAATTTTGTCAGCAGTTGACTTCCAATAGAGATGTCCACCACAATCCCCTACATGAAATTCTTAGAGAGCTTTGTTAGCTTCTTCTTTTAATAAACAATTTAACGAAATTCCTTCATGATTTTTCCAAAATAGAGTATTATCTAAGATGCAAAATTTTTAAGCTTTCATTTTCAAAAACCTATTCTTGGTTCTGGATAACCCTGGAGGAGCTTGCAGGTTTTGTAACACATAAATCATATTAGCATACCAAGGTGAATCTAAAAAGGCCTGGCTGATTTGTGGAGTTGCCATATCCTGTTCTTTATCCAGCTCTACAAAGAGATTCAAAGAGAAATGGATCTCTTTCCCCATGAGACTGCAAATAGATCCACTGCATTTTATCATCCTTCAAGAGTATATGTCATAATGCTTCCTTTAAGAACCTCCAAAGTGATGGTTCTTATAGGAACTTTAGGATTCACCTTAGAAAAATGACTTCCTCTAACATAATGTTAGACAATGAGAAGATGAACCTTATGCAAGTTGATCTCAAACTTTAAAAGACTAGATGATTAGTATAAAGTAATCCAACCAAGTAGACTTTAAATATGCTACTATCACATGATGCCATATTAAATAAAAAAATACATTGATGCATGCTTATTCCTTTAACGAACTTGATAGAATCAATACTCCTAGGGTCCTTACAATTCGCTCCTTCCATCATGCTCACCAAAGAACAAGGGCTACTTTGCTTCGCATTTTGCTTCCTTCATTTTGTACCTACATTATTCACCGATAGATACCACCAAGAAAAATATAAAAGTACACGAGTATGACGTCATTTTTGTTAATTTAGGGATTCCATACTATTTTAGAGGGTGAATGACTAGGGTTTTCAAATACAAACGCTAACAAACTCTAGGGACATGATGTCATATCCTAGACTTCATTTAATTTCCATCCTTGCTAGGAATTTTTCCATAGACTTTAGATTACCTACAAACACTAGAGATCAAGAGCTAGGGTTTCTATGAGGGAACAATCAAATTAGGGTTAGGGTTCCCACATGAATAAGGTTTCCAAATACCAACTAAGGTTTACAAATCATAGTTACCAACAACCTTCAACAAGATGAAGACTACAAAACCCTCTAATCAAGCATGTCACGAAACCATAAAAAAATTCATGTTAGACCATTTATGCATTAAAAACAAACATATGCATCTTATAGACAATTACTACATGCCTTAGTCCTTTGTGATTACTAGAAGTCTACTATAAATCCTGCTTCTAGATGCCATGATATTCCCACTATTTTCAAGAGTGAAAACTCCAAAGTTGCCAAAGCCAAAGTCTGCCTTCAAAGGTACTGCTACTTCCATTGATTTCCAAGAGAAGGGCCAAACCAAGATGCTATTCATAAGGTGACTAATTTCTATAGTTATTCAATATCATATTCTATTCTCTTATTAGCTCCAAAACTTACACAAAAAGTATCTTCCTTAAATCGATGGTTTGGTACCTATCAAAAAATTTGAACACCTGATGTTTTTACTAAAATTCTGATCCTCAAACTAGGGTAACAAAACTGATCTAGCATACTTTGAAGGGAATGTAGAATTTGAGAATTCACGCCTATGAAACTGTAGTGATTATTCTAGCCTTATTAACTTTTGAATTAGATCTGGCACCAATTGTTTTTCAGTCTTGGCCCTTTTTAACAGAGTCATTATAATAATTAGAATACTTCATCATGCAGACTAAAATCCTCTGCTCAATGACTAATTTGAATACAAACTTCTAGAATAGGTATATTTGTGACTTTGACCCTCAAATTAAGGCTTCACACTTTTCACTGTATTTATATAAAATTCTTCAATGTAAGTCACCTTGGATTCTCTTGTTAAATATTTCCCACGTTGGCCTGTAAGACTATATCTAGACTTTGTCGCTTCACAATGTAGCCACATGACTAGGCCTCTTGGATAAAGAGAAGGCTCCATGAATTATAGATTTTTGGATGACTTCAGAACCTTTGGATCTCATGCATAACATTGAATATGATATTTGACTTATTTGGTCCTTCAGGTATTCTTCAAATCTTTTCATCCCAATCCCAAGTTGCAGCCTTAGTTAGGCTTCTTCTAGGGCTACTTTCTTGGCCTCTTTTAGATACTTCTGATATGTGAGTCCATAACTTTGAATTCGGCCTAATCCTCAAACCTGTTCCCTTTCGAAGACTTCGCTCTACCATAGGGATCTACAACCCTCTAATCCACACGCAAATAGTCTCCTAGAAGCCTTGATATAGGGTTTAATCAATCCAAGAATTTCACCAACCTTAACCTGAGCTCTTTTCGACCTATACATGGACCCTTTCTTATAGTGCTCTTCTAGCTATGAAAGACATTAACCAAGATTTGATACCATGTTGGAAAATCAATAAAGGCACCATCTTTAACTTAGCATCTTCCTTCTTCACATTTATTTGTGATATTAAATTCTTCTTATCATTATTATGCTTATGTTCTCATGAACAAATAAATGTGAAAACAATATAATATCATATGAACACAAGAGATAGGCTCCAAACCTGGGAAAACCCCTCAAAGGGGAAAACCTAAAAGAACTTTCTCTTCTTATAGAATAAATAAAAGGAGGCTTCTAGGACCCCAAAAAAAGATCCTTTGCTTCCTCCAACACATAAAAAGACCAACTATATAATCCAAGTGATCTTCAAGGGGAACATCATAGGAATTCGCCATAAAAATGATCTCTTAGTTATCTTAGACCTAAGGTAACCCTATGACTTTACAAGACAAATAAACCATCCTACGCATGCCCTTGACCATCCACTTATATAACTTTTTCACTTCCTCTATACTGTAGAACTCAAGCTAAAGAATGCAAGCTTCCTATTTGCCTAATAGAGAGCAAAGTCATCCATTTTTATAGCCTTTTGTGTGGCTTTTAAAGCCTACTTAAGGCTAACTTTATTGGTTAGCCAAATTGATTCCTTTTGGAGTATCTAAACTCCTTTAAAAGTGAAAATAATGTTTCTTTCTTTGATACATGTGCCCATAAGGGTCTTTTATAATGTAATTATGACCTTTGACTCATGACATACCCTATAAACATACAATGGATGCTTTTACCTATTAACCATTGACCCAAGCATGAAACCCATGCTTTATAAATAATTTTCCTTTACATTTTCCTTTATTCTTTTGATCAATACATAAACATTACATCATTACATGAGACAAATGACAATTATGAAGACTGAAACTAATTACATTCTTCAATACGTTTGACAGATCCAGGTGGAATCAAACAAACACATTCTTTAGAGTGTTTAGAATCAGACAAAGAACCCCCACATCTGGAAGAGGATCGAGAACTAGCTTTAGTTTTGGTTGATCCAAATCCAAATGGATGGAAATAGGTAGAAAGAAAAAAAAACAACCCTTGTCATCCATAATTTTTTTCTCTATTTATCACTCTCCTTTTTTTCGTGGCATTTTCTCAACTGCGTTTGGAATTTTTAGTTCCAGATCCACTCATTTTCTGCTCAATGAGTGTAATGTATTACTCATTCACGTTCTTCAACATACATACTTCATGTGTTTACAAAGAGTAATTTTATTTTTATTAATAAAATTTATTGCTTTTTTATGCAAGAAAAAAAATTAAATTAGTAATTTAATAATTATAGTTATCCAATAAATATAATATTTTAAATTGTAGATTTTAATATATTAAAAAATTGGTACTTATTAATATTGAAAATAGAATTTAATATACTAACATATTCAAGTTTAATAAACTATGCTATAAATATTAAATAGAAATTCTAATGCACAATAAGATCATATTCCTTTTGGATTGATATCTACTTTGTTTCAAATAATATTGAGTTACTGTTTTTTTAATATATAATATTGTGGCTCCCACTTGATTTTTCCTACAAATATGGATGAAACTTGTGAGCATTATCAATCTTCCCTCCTTCCAAGAACTCCTACAAAATGGAAAAATAGATTATTAATAGGTTTATAGTTAAAATATTTGACTGTTTCAACTAACCTAATCAAACTGAATTTGTAACTTCCACATTGTTGTAGAATCTCTCTATATCCTAAAATATAGGGTGACAATTATGTCATACTTTTAACACCTATAATAAATTTTTTTATACTTTCAATAACTACAACACCTTAATGTCTACACTCTAATAATGGTGGAGCTATTAAGATCACTTGTAAGGTCCAATCCAATAAGAAATCCATCCATTCCCATATTCCATGTATCTATTTAAGAATTATCAATTACGTAGAATATATTTATGAAATTATCAATTTCAGTAAAGACTTCATGTGACCATAGGACTAGAGGTAGATCTAAAAGTTAACCCTAGTTTAGATAGTATTCCATATGAGCTAAAATGGCATTTAATTCTAAGTGCCACTTCTTAAGAAAGAATGATTTTAGGCCCCATTGCCATCTTCCTTGAATAATTTTATCAACATATAACTTCAACGTACAGATCCAAATCATTCAACCTTTCACCAATTTCTAGGCTCCTTGCACTCTTCGTTTCTTGGCAAGTTTGTTTCTACAACTACACAACTTGAATAAGGTTTCATTGGAGGAGTAATCATAGGCAATTTAATGAGTGGAGCCATGCTTTTTAAATGCTTCGAATTTGATCAAGAGGTTTTTGGACCATGGAAAGCTAGAAAGGGGTGAAGTACTTTAAATGGAATATCGAGTAGGAAAACTTGCACTTATGAGATAATATTTAGCTCAATGAAGTTATGGATCTCAAGGACTCATGCATTATGGGTCTCTTCCTAAGGAAAGATATGAATGTATAATCACTAAGAGTATATGCAAAGGAAACCTTCATCATAGTGCTAGGTTACTAGCATTTGAGGAAATTAATGAGTGTTGTGAGATATCAAGTGTGAATGATGAAAACTCATCATTATCCTCACACAAGGAGTTAAATCCCTAGCCTTTCAAACATGGCACCCCATACAGTCCAATATGACGAAAGAAGTCAATATGATGGCTTAACAAATTTTTTAATGTCATGGAACATGGTCCCAATAAGATGAAAATTTGACTACAAAATTATTTTGTTTCCAACTCGCCCATAATTGTTATTGTTTCTTCCTCTACTTAGTTTTTTCTAGAAATAATAATTTTGAGCTACATAAATTCATATTTGAACTCAAGATCTACTACAGTAAACTAGATTCATTACTTTTCCCAAAGATCTTCAAAAAATTCCACAATTACATCCTTGATAGTGAAAAAAAACTCTATAAATATAAAACTAAACCTTAAAAAAAAACTTGTAAAGACAAAAATTAAATAAAAACAATGAAACTTCATGAAACTCACTCTTGTAAAGAACAAAACTAAATAAAAACAATGAATTAAAATACTTTTATTTTTATGTAT
>APFE030015988.1:7249-32348 GCA_000404065.3 Pinus taeda | reverse complement strand
TACAGCAGAGGCTGAATATGTGGCAGCTACAGCAGCAGCATGCCAAGCAGTGTGGATGAGAAGGATGTTGAGAAGCTTAGGCCAAGAACAGGCAAAAGCAACAGTGATTTTCTGTGACAATAGTTCAGCTATTGCATTGTCAAAGAATTCAGTGTTTCACAAGAGAACGAAACACATTGATACAAGGTTTCACTACATCAGAGAATTGGTGAACAATGGAGAAATTGTCCTAGAACATTGCAGGACTCAAGAACAGGTAGCAGACATTTTGACAAAGCCACTGGATCAGAAAAGCTTTGAATTTTTGAGGAAATGTTTGGGTATGATTAAATGCCTAGCAGTTGAAATTAAAGGGGAGTGTTGAAATGTAATTTCAACTGCGCTCCAGCAATGAGCGACTTCAGCGATCAGCAACCTCAGTGATCAGCTGATATCGCATCGGCGAAATGACAACAGGTTTTATAAAGTTTATTTTTGTTATTTGCGATGAGCGATTGCCGATATCGCATTGACATATCGCTATCAGCGTTTCATGTGGTGCATTTTTTTATGAAAGAGAAATCGCCGATAACCCGGACCCGATGATGGTATTAATTCATTTTAATAGATTATCGGGTCCACAAATATTTCGCAATCGGGGAAACCAAATGGGCAGCCTTTACCATGCGATAAGTTGAGACCCGATATCCCGGACCCGATGAGTATTCAACATTTTGCTTAATATTATTTCGGGTCCGCCAGTGACTCGTTTTATGTTTTTTTTATGTATTTCAGACATATATTATAATATATATATATCGGAGGTATCGGGCCATATTGTGATCAGGATTTCGCAATCTGGGGAAACCATGGGTGCACATATGTGTGCCATGCGATAAAGCTCGGACCCGATAGATTTCCAAAAGCATATTGTATAATGGTTGAAGTAAAGGCCTGGAAGATAAATTTGACATGAAGTGAAAGTTTTCCTACCGCCGTTTTTCTCAGTAAAACAGTAAATGCAATTTACTGTGGTTGGTAAGTTTTTTGATGAAGTTTTTAATTTTTCCTGAGCGGGAGTATGGGCATGGATAAATGTAAGTAAAATCATTTAATTGTTACTGTTTTTTCTTACGACAGTATGGCGAGTGAAAAATGTATGCAAGTTCTGGGTTGTCATATATATGTAATTTTTGTTTTATATTTTTTTTTAAGTGAGGAGTAAAGCACAGCAGTTGGGAGGTAATGTTCTGAACATGCAAATGAAGGCACGCAGCAGCGTGCCCAAAACTCATATGTATTTTTTTTGCAGTCAAATCTTTGCTTTGGTGAATCCTTCTGAGTAAAAAGAGGATGAATTTTGTATCAGTTTACTTTTGATGAATACAAATCCTTCTATGTGTGTTTAATACTCTGTTCTGAGCAATTTGTTAAAAAGCTTCCATGTGCGAGATCCTGGGAAAAAGGAAAACAGAACAACATTATCTCTGTGTGCAAATTTTTATTGTTTTTGGGATTTTCCCAGAAAAATCCCCAACACTAGGAAGGTTAATTATTTAACTTCGCTCATGTTTGTTGCTTGAATATTTCAAGAATCCGCAATCCACATAGCGATGCCCACACACGGCCACCACGCCTCTTAGCGTGTGTTTGACTTGCAAAAAAAGGAGAAGACATAAAACCGATATTGATTTATTCTGTCGTCACACAAATTATATGGGCCGAGTCCTCTGTTCTCAGCTTCCCTTAAATAGCTACAGTGCCACGCAATCACCACCATAGAAATAAAGAAATAATAAAGTTGTTTGCAGTGGGTATTTAGGAAGAGACAAAACTACGTGAACCAGCGACAGACAACGGTATGGCGGTTCACAACTTCACGCCAGCAACGTAAAGCAATTTCAATCTTCTCTGTGCGACTTTGAGCCAGATAAAGCATTTCTCTCCCCTATATGCGAATTAAGTGATGTCAGTTTTTCTGATGCTGACTTGACTTCATTATTTGAATATATTTTCCCAGTAACGGCTTGAATTATGCATATGCATCTTAAGCATACAAGACCAGTCACTCGATAATATAAATAAACATCTTCCTCATCATTATGTGCACGCCTCTGTTCCAGTGAGATGATCACCCAGATGGGGCCCGAGCAAATAGCGACGTAGCTCATTCCTAGAAATAATTTCAAGCTAAGTCAATACTTCAAGCAAAACATAACCGGAGACCCATCTCAACCTAATTTATTAAGTGTTTGCGAGCTCTAGAACGCAAATCTCCCTCAAAAAGTTTGGCAAGCTTCAGTCATGCACGCATTTGAAAATAACGAACAGATACTCCTGCGGAATAATTTCGAGTTAATCCTAGATTTCACGCTAATCGGAAATAATTTCAAGTTAGTCCAAGATTTCACGCTAATTATAGATCATTTAAAATTATTCCAATATTTCAAGATAATATGAAATAATTTCAAATTAATCCAATATTTCACCCAAATAATAATCAGAAGCCTCTTACAAACAGAATTATTATGTGTTTGTTTGCCAGCTCTAGAAGACGGATCACTAAAAAATTTAGCAGGTTTAAGTGTCGCACGCATCTCAAAAGGATTAACACCAATTCTCTTGAACCAATAGAAAAGTTACATCTGGACAGCCTTCAAATTCGATCAAATGGGTTATCAATGGTATTATAATGCACAGCAGGCGTCCAATCAAATCTGTTAACAGCCACTATCAGACAAAAGAAAAAGCATAATATAAATTTGATGGACTATCAAACTCAGCTTCATAATTATTGAGTTGGAGTTCATTGAAAGTTTTTGTAAGTTCGGTGCCAGACGGAGGTTCAATGAAATTTTCTGATTCTAGAATACTTTGATCAGTTTATTAGGAATGCCATCCGGTCCCAATGTGAACAAGATCTTTTGACTTTTTCACAAATTTACGGTTAATTAACTTCTTAAAAACGCCATACCACGCATATGCAGACACATCCTTCGGATTTACTTACATATTTATAATTAATTCAATGAGGGCTTTCGTATTTTTTTATTTTTATTTTTTTTTTAAATCAGGGCGAATTTGTAATTTTTAAAGGTTTAATATTAAATATCAAATTTGGTGGTTACAGCTCTAATATCAAATTTAGAAATTTAGTAATTACAATTATATTAATAGATATTTAATTGTGGTAATTTAAAGATATAAGAATTTATAATTTAACAAAAACAATATTTTTGATATCTAATTGGAATAATTTAAATATTTAAAAATTTATAACTTATCAGAAACGAAACACCGTACATAAATACCGTACATAAATAGTTGCATTACCGGCTTGTCAAGCTTCTTCGTATTTTACCTACGGTGCTGAGGTAATACCCGCCCAATCACGAAAACTTTGAAAGCTTTTGCGTATCATTTGAACAATCATAGAATTAACGGAATCCAGCATGGAGTACTCATTTAGATAACTACGCGACAGCCATCTGCTCGATGATGTCATTCAGTTTTATTATTCTTCTGTCCTATTCATTATGAGAGCTGTTACGGGAGTTAGATTTCTGCATCATATATTTAGAGGGTAGGGGATTCACTCGTGTCACCTTGTTTTTCAGATGTGCAGTACTTCCACAATCCAGCCTTTTCATATAATTATCAGCAATGAAGCGCTGCGCAAAGTTTTTAGGATTTGGAATCAATTGGCGAGAAATAGTATACATAAGTTCAGTGCTCATTCTGATTCTGATTCTATCCTCCGTAGAATCCTCCAGTTTCGGCGACAATTTCGATATTTCATGGGGAACCGTTCAATTGTTGAATAATGGACAAACGGCGCAGCTCACTATGGATAAAGCCTCAGGTACAATATTTCCTTTTCATGGACATAAATGTATTGAATGTTGAGAATTGTAATAATAAGTTTAGTTGTTCATCAGGTTCTGGTTTTCAGTCCAAAAACGAATACCTCTTCGGCAGCTTGAGCATGAGTATTAAGCTGGTCTCTGGAAACTCGGCAGGAACAGTCACTTCGTATTATGTAAGTAGCTATTTTGACACAAGAATGAAGGTTCATTATCAATTTACAGTACTTGAACCCAATTTCCGACATGCATAATTAAAACTTCAATATATTAATCTTGGTATTTTTCATCCAGATGTCGTCCGACGCGGCTTCGCACGATGAACTTGACTACGAATTTCTGGGGAATCTGCCGGGAAATCCGTACACTCTACAAACCAACGTCTTTGCGAATGGCGTTGGGAATAGAGAACAAAGATTGAATCTGTGGTTTGATCCCACGGCGGACTTCCATAACTATTCAATTCTTTGGAACCACAATCAAATCGTGTATGTGCTTACTCCTTATAACTGAAACAGATCATGAATTTATTTATAGTCTTTGTTTGTATTGTAATATATATGTATATTTTGCATATTGTGAGCAGATTTTGGGTTGATTCTATCCCCATCAGGGTGTTCAAGAACAATGAAGAAACTGCGGGTATCCCATATCCGAATAGTCGACCCATGAGGATCCTCTCCACCCTTTGGAACGGGGAAAACTGGGCCACTGATGGAGGAAGAGTTAAAATAGATTGGAGTAAAGCTCCTTTTGCGGCCTCTTACCAATCATTTGAAGTGAATGCATGCAGCGCGCCATCTAATTCATCTCTTCCATGTGCCAACAATTGGTGGGAACAGCCGGAATTTCAAAGCATAGATGAATCTCAGCTGGGGAAACTTGATTGGGTTCGCAAAAATTACATGACTTACGATTACTGTGACGATTCGTCCGGAAGGTTTTCTACGACTCCAGCTGAATGTGCATTTAATGCTTAATCAATCAAACACGTTTCATAATAATGAATATTACACACTATGGTCCGCGCCTGAATGAATATACTAGTTGTACCAAACAAGTTTTTCTGGCCTCTCACAGTAGAAAAACGCTGTATCAATCTGAATATACAATCTGTATTTACAATGTTGTATTCGAAAGGCCGCCCCCAACGGGAGCCAATAAAAACACCTGGCCTTTTGGGTAGATATTTTCTTTTTTAAATTTGATAAACCTTCCCTGCTCCAGTAAAAGAATCTGTTTCAATATTTATATATATATGTGTAAAGAAGGCAGTTGTCACTGCATGTGGAGAAATGACCTGAGGAGAAGTTACGAAATTGGTATTTCTGAATGCAGTAGTCTATAACGAGACTTTTTGAAAGACTTTTCGGCGGATTTTTCTGGTCAAAATCCGGCAGCAATTCATTGGAATCCCAAGTTTGATAGCTAGTTTCTGCACAATTAATGGCTCCCAGGGGTTTTCCAGGGCGCTGAATCCAAATATGCAGTTAAAAAACCATTTTAACTGCTAAAAATCAAGATTTAACCTCATTTCTTCCGCCGGATTCCGTCACCGGAATCTCCAAAAAATCGCATTATAGACAACTCCTTTCTGAATTGGTTTCGCTCTGATTTTGATTTTAATTATTTTTTCGCTTTAAACAGAAATTTGAAAACCGTTAAATTTTTTACCCTCGTAACGGAAATAATAATTCATCCCGTAGTTCCTATAATGACACGTTACTTTCTCCAACGAATTTCAAATGTATTAAATAATCAAATAGTTAGTTCCCATAATGACACGTTACCTTCTTCAACGAATTTCAAATGTATTAAATAATCAAATAGCTAGTTCCCATAATGACACGTTACAGTTAGTTCCCATAATGTAAGGAGCAAGTCTTACATGAGTTACAACATTAGCTCCCATAGTCGTTCCTTGAGACAATTCATTCATTCCTTAAATTTTCTTATTAATCTCCTACCCAACTGAAATACTTTGCATCAAGAAATTAGAATTCTCGTGGCCCTTCCCTCTCCCAGTTTGTGGACAATTATCCATCATAGAAATATTTTTTATAGAAATGGTAAGTATTTTTATAAAAGGGTTGGTAAATATCATAGTTACCAAATTCGAATTTGTATATGAATTTGAATTCGATTTGATATGGAAAAAAATTCGATTACTTAAAATATAATATTGAAAAAATTCGGAAGTAGAGATCTTTCCATAATTTAAATTATTTTTAATTTAAAAAAATAAATCCTATATTTTAAAAAAAATCATATTTTCAATTCCTAAATTTTAATATAACCCTTAAAAATAAAAAAATAACAACATTATTAACTAATAACTAAAACAACATAATTCTCTCCTTAGATTTAGGGTTTCCAGTAAAACACACTTTCAAAGAGTTGTCTATAGTGTAGATTTTGTTAGTCTAGATATGCATTCTACTCAATTCAAAACAGACCGGAAGGGAGAAACACACCCCAATTCATCGTTTCAATTTTGTTATTAGTGGGGAATAGGGGAAGTCTAAAATTCAAATAGGAAAAATTAGAGACTATATTTTATAAATAAGAATTTATTTATCTTTGTTATAGGAATTTATTAGTTTTAACACGCATAAACTTATTATTTTTTACTATATTTTTATATATATTTCATTATCATTTTTTACAACATATTAACTTTTTTAATATTACAATTTACTATTTACTATATATTTTTTAATATAGAAATTTCTATTTTATTTTATATTATATATATATATTATATATATATGTTAATATATAATGCAAAATCTTTACCAAATTAAATAGTAAATGTAATTTTTTTAATATAAAATTTATGCTGTTTTAAATAAAATAGAAATTTTATATTTTTAAATATTAAATTTTATACTAATAATTTTTTTTATTAAATTCCATCATAATTATAATATTAGTAACATACCATTTTACTAAATTCGATTATAATTATAATATCCTGAATATACCATTTACAGTTTATCATAATTGTAATATTCTTAACATATCATTTTATTAAATTCCTTCGTAACCGTAATATTCCTAACATACCATTTATAGTTTATTATAATTTTTTTTTATTTACCAAATTCCATCCATCCTCATTGTAATAAGTTAATAAGTTTCACCTACCATTGAAGGTTTTATTATAATAATAAAAAATAATATAAAAAAATTTATTTAGAAAAAAAAACCTGTACCAAATTCCAATTTCCAAATTTGTGACCGAATCGAATCGTATTGCTGTATTTCCGAATTTTTCTGGCCACTATGGCCGAACTTGGTAGCTATGGTTAAAACTAGAGAGTAATTAAATAAGCATTGAGTCAAGTTGAGTGATGAATAAGTGTTAAAGGTAGTCTATATTTAGAGTCTGAATTAACTTAGTTAAATATGTGTGTATGTTAAGATATTTTAGGTGAGTAGCTAGTCTAAAATGTTTAAATACTCTTCACTCCGTTTACTGTGATAATCAAGGTTTGTGTGATCAATAAAATAACTAGATCTTATATTTTGTGTGTAAATTTATATTTTGTCCCTTCTATCTTTTCAACAAATTAATATCAAAGGAAAGTTAAAAAAACCAAAAAAACAAATTAACAACCATCTATGTGAGAGGAAAGAGGAAAGAAATGTATTTTTCCTCAGAGTTAATGCTATAACGCACCTTGTAAATTGTAAACATAAATGGTAAAAAAAGCCTTATAAAGCAGGCTGGTGTCTGTGATCAGCGCGTTACAAAAGGTGCACTTACACCATTCCGGCAGCACGCGGTTTCCTTTGAGGTGGGCAGCGTTATCTCACTAACGTGAGCAAGGGCGTTAACATGCAACCCTCTCATCACAAGAGTCGCGGATAGAAAGCCTGCTGGCCGTCGCAAAGCATAAGTCACCAAAGCGTCGAATGTACAAGAGTCGTGAACAACCCTTGCATGGTTGTGAGAACTGACGCGTGAAAAGGTAAATGTCAAAGCTTCGTTTCAAGATGATTCAAAAGTGTTATGATGAAAGCATATTAAAGAGTATTTTTTAAAAGGTTTTGAAAATATTTATTAAAAAAGGTAAAGCACGTGCGAAAAAGGGCCTACGAAAATTTTAGAAGGCCTATGAAAATTTTAGGTCTCGTTTGGAGTTTTTCGAAAGGGCTTATTTCGAAAAAGATTTATTTAGAGTCGAAAGTTGGATGATAAAATCTTTTTATTAAAAGGTGTATGGTGCAGGGTATAAAGTTCTATAAAAGATTTTTTTGCTTTTTTAAAGTGTTTTTTTTTTTTATTAAGAAAATTAAAAGAAGGGTTTTATTGGAATTGATTTTGTTTTATTTTCTCAAGAGAATAAAAAAGGAAAATGGTTTTTATTAGCAATAGAATTTAGGGTTGTGCAAAAATTCATCAATCTGTAATTTTTTTGGTTTTTTTGTCAAGCATGATAGTGTTTTGGGTAAACCTTGTGTCTTATGAGGACACATATGGAAAATTATATTTTCTTTCGGGGGCGATATGGAAGATAGCCTCATGCAATCAGGAAATACCATAGTAATGGGTCACAAAGCGCAACTGAAGCATATTAAGAAAAGAAATCGAAAAGAAGAGGCAAATATCATTGCCATGGTTAGAGAGGTTCAGGCTATAGTTGAGGAACTAAGAAGTCTAGCAGAAGACAAAGAAGAAACCAAAGGTGATTGGTGTAGCTTTAATCTGCTACCACCTCCTATGTTTACACGTGAATATTTTGATCATTGGGTTATCAAGATGTTGACTTTTCTTAGAGCTAAAGTGTTAATTGAGTATGGGTCTTATAACCCATATGATGGAGTATGTGATGCTTTAGCATTGAGTTTTATAAAACAGGCATTGGATGAGAAGTGTTTGTGTAAGGTACCAAAAGCTACAACTTCCAAGGAAGCATGGAAGTTCCTCGAAGAAGAGTTTGGTGCAAGGGGGAGCGACATGCAACATCAGGTTATGCCACAAGCAAAGAAGTCAACCATAGATCTGAGAGTATATGAGAAAGACTCTGAGAGGAAAACAGAACTTGGAGAACCCCACTCAAAAGTGGATGATGGTTGTCAAGGCCATAAAATTGAAACCCATTGTGCAAGCATGCATATGGATGAAGAAGATGCAACAAAGATTGCATAGGGAGAAGTTGAAGCTTCTGTGTGTGAAATAGAGCAAGAGAAAATAAATGCTCAAGGACTCCAATGTAATGTGGATGATACAAATGATAATGAATCCCATTACGATGAGACACATGTGGATGATCACTGCAAAGTTATATGTGAATTGCTGCAACCAACCGCAATTGATGGATTTGGTGAAGTTAAAATTTTCAATGAGCACATGCATGCTCAGATATCCCACCATTGTGTGGATGAAAATTATGTTGATGATATGTGTGTTTTCTTTTTTGAAACAAAGATTGATTGTGGAAATATGGTAAGTGCAATGTTTGATGAAACATTGAAGGTTGAATCTGCCACTGTAGCAGCAAGATATGAAGTAGTTGGAACTGCTCATGGAGCAGTATGTCATCTAGCAACAGTTAATGATAAAAAATAGGATAAAGTGATTGAAGAGTTTTTTATGAGAATATCCACTAAAAACATAACAATGGAAGACAACCCCCATGCAGTTGAAAATAAGGCATATGTAGAGTAGGAAGCTCTCACTAAAAAGAGTCATATTAAAAATGTTTTTAACATTGTTTTTGAATATGTAGGTGTTCAAAATAGCATGGGAGAAGGAGTTGAAAGCAAGGTTGTCAATAAATTTAATGCAAATTTGAAGCTCATTGAAGAATGGATTCAGAAACCAATAAAACAAATTGATGCGAGTCTTAAAGCAATCGTTGGAATAAAAGAATTGAATGAAATGGTGAATAATGATATTGAGTGTGCAGATCACATGAAAAAAACTACAGTACCTGATGATGAAAGTGAAAATAATGATATAGACGTTTGTGAAGACAAATATGAATGCATTGAAACCATTTTTCAGCAATGGAGTCAAGAAGAGATAAGGTTCTGCTATCCAAAAATATGGCAGAAAGAAAGTAAGGAACATGAAACACAAGAAGCAAATCAAAGAAGACAATTTGAAGATGTAATGTTTGGCAGCAGCCCATAGTTGAACGAATATTTAAAGAGGAAGTTGTAGAAGACATGATCCAATTGTTTTTCAGAACAAGTTCAAGACAAGTCAAAGAAAAATTGCAACAACAAGAAGTGAATAAAGCCTACAACAAGAAAGTTCAACAGAGAATGAAGCAATTTCGAGGATATATATCTTGGAAGAAGAGAAAAATAAAATGAAAAATAGTAAAAGTTTTGAGTCATTGTAAACCTAGCTGAGACATAGACCAACACACATGTTTCAATGATAATTGAGTCAAGTCATGCTTGAGTTATGTTGAGTCATACGGTCATAGTTAAGGGGAGGCGTTGGAAATTGTAATTACTCCCGCATGAGGAGTTGTCTAAAATTAGAGAGTCAGTTAATTAAGCGTTGAGTCAAGTCAAGTGATGGATGAAGTGTTAGATGAAGTCCATATTTAGAGTGTGAGTTAACTGAGTTAAGTGTGTGTGAATGTTAAGATATTTTAGGCTAGTCGCTAGTCGAAAAGGTTTAAATACCCTTCAACGGGTTCATTGTAAGAATTAAATATTGTGTGATCAATAGAAGAGCCACAACTCAAGTATTTTGTGTGTGAATTTATGTTTTATCTCCTCTGCCTTTCATCTAGGGTTTATTCACTTGTTGCGGCTGCAATTTTCCTTTGACTTGTCTTGAACTTGTTTTGAAAGAAAATTGGATCATGTCTTCTACAACTTCCTCTTCAAATATTCATTCAACTATGGACTACTGCCAAAACATTACATATTAAAATTGTCTTCTTTGTTTTGCTTCTTGTGTTTCATATTCTTGACTTTATTTCTGTCGTATTTCTGGATATCATAATCTTATTTCTTCTTGACTCCATTGCTAAAAAATGGTTTTGATGCATTCATGTTTGTCTTTAGAAACATCCCTTTCACTTTCATCATCAGGTAATGCTGCTTTTTTCCTGTATTCTGCACACTCAAGATCAATATTCACAATTTCATTCAATTCTTTTATTCCATCTGCTTCTTTAAGACTTGCATCGATTTTTTCTATTGGTTTCTGAATCCATTCTTCAATGAGCTTCAAATCTGCATCAAATTTATTAACAACCTTGTTTTGAACACCTGCATATTCAAAAAAATGTTAAAAACACATTTATTATGCTCTTCAGTGAGAAATTCCTGCTCTACCTCTTCCTTCTTTGCCTTATTTTCAACTTCACTGAAACTATCTTCCACTATTATGTGGTTAGTGGATATTCTAATTAAAAACTCTTCAATCACTTTATCATATTCTTGATCATGAACTGTTGCTAGATCACATACTGCGTCATGGGAAGTTCCAACTGCTTCATATCTTGCTGATATAATGGCAACTTCAATGTTTAATTCTTCATCAAACATGACGCTTATCATATTGCCACAATCAATCCCTGTTTCAAAAAAGAAAGCACACATATCATCAACATAATGTTCATCCACACTATGGTGGGATATCCAAGCATGCATGTGCTCATTGTCAATTTCATTGACAATTTCAACTTCACCAAATACATCAACTATTGTTGGTTGCACCAATTCACATCTCACTTTGTTGTCATCTTCCACATTACAATGGATTCCTTAAGCATTTATATGCTCTTGCTTTGCATCACATACAGAGGCTCCTAATTCTCTCTCTTCAATCTTTGTTGCATCTTCTTCATCCATATACATGCTTGCATATTGGGTTTCAATTTTATGGTCTTGACAACAATCATCCACTTTTGAGTGGGATTATCCAAGCTTTGTTTTACTTTGAGAGTCTTGCTCATCTACTCTCATATCTGCGACTGGCTTCTTTACTTGTGACATAACCTTCTGCTGCACGTCACTCCCCCTTGCACCAAATTCTTCTTCATCTTTTAAGGTCTAGATAGCCAAACAACTCCTCTCTCAACAAATTATGGTCTTCAACATTTTCATCATCCAAAATAGTTGTGCTAGTATCTGCATCAAGGTTTGGTGCCTCTATACTTATCTGAGGAGGGGAATTCAATGTATTAGGTGTGGTATAAAGATCCAATAAAGGGTCTAAATCCATTAAGGAGGAATGTAACCAATCTACATGCAATCAATCACTCTTGCAAGAATCTCACTGTATATATATATATATATATATATATAATATAATTATATATGGTCTTCTGTTGACATAGACTTTATATTGGCCACTTGATGAGTTAGTTTATGAGTGACTGGGCTGCTATTAAATTACAACCCCCTTCTTGTTGGGTAAGTTTTTAGCATTTCTCGTTGATTGTTGATATCATCAGTTTGTTTCAGAGTTTCATGGTGAGAATCATTTGGATTTGAGTTGGCCTTGGATGAGGATGCAATTGGATCCTTAAATTTATTTGTATCGCTTATCTTAAAATCTCAACACAATTAAAGGTTATGGTTTCCGAATTTAATGATTTGCCCAAATATGGTAGATACTGTACCAAGAATATAACCACCTCTAGTTTTTCAGAAATTAAAACAGGGATTAGATTTAATAATAAGCGAGAACCTGCAATTCACAAGAGGCTTTTGTGTTTCAAACTTATAAAACTTGGCAAATGAACCACATAGAAAAAAGTATCTTGTATCTGGTACACCAAATGGTATTTTCATTGTATTTTCAATTTATTGTATAATCTCTGGATTGATAAAATTCCTTTTGACAATCTCTTGGATTTTCTCATATCGCAGTAGTGGCGACATTATACGGAGTCAGGGTTTGCCCATTTTAGGATTATTGATGAATTTCCTTGAACTGATGTTAATTGTTCAGCTTAGGGCTTAATTATATAGCTGCAATATTCCATTGGCGATGATACAAAGGAGCCTAAGATAAAAATTATTTATCGACATAAAAAATATGGCATATATGGCATATCTAGCATAAAAATTCAGGCATAGTTTTAAGAGTTGTTGCAAGAATAATTTTTTCTTAAAAAATTATAAAAACACCTAGAATGAACATAACATCATACATTTTATAAATTTTATTGGGACTTTATAGTCCGGAAAATCCTGAGCAGGTTTCTCAAAAATTGCTCCTTTGGCTTTTTGCGATCTTTTGCTCACGCTATGTGATTATCATCTCTGTCCGAACTCGGAGTCATCCTCTGTCAGTTTATTATTTCCAAATTCATCCTTCGAATAGAGTAGGAGCTGCTTACAGCCATGGCAACCCAATTGTTGGTCCTAAATCCTCTGAGCAGGCCGACCCGCAGGCTCCCTGATCCTCCAATTTTACTGAGTTCCAACAATCCCTGCGTTGAATGCATTTAGCGTGATCCTTCCATTTTGTTGAGTTCTAGAAATCTCTGCGATGAGGGCATTGAGCGTGATCCAACAATTTTGCTGAGTTTCAGCAATCCCTGTGTGATGAATGCATTGAAATGGTGGCAGACAGGAATGATTCGAAAATAGCAAACGCCGTGTTTATATTTGATGGCTCCTCACAAGATTGGCAAAGCGTACAAATTACATAAATTCTTCCCCCAGGAATCGAACCCGTGTTAATCTGCATTTATCATTTCCAGCAGAGAAGTACTCTTCAATGGTGTACCACCCATAGGTTATCTACCGATAGCTTGATATCTTATTCGCTGATAGCATTTCGCTCACTCGGTGGTTCTGCTCTAAGCAAGGGCGGGGTAGCAGGGGATGCTCTGGTTCACATGAATTTTTCAAATCGAGTTGGTGCGATTGCCATACGCTCGTTAAGGCATTGGCAAGGTTGGTGAAGTTGAAACATGCAGTCGGTGTGTGAGGTGATGGTGACGGAGGTAACGGAGTTCACGTTCCGGCGAGGTGACGGAGACAGAGAGGGAAAGGTCGATTGGGTGGTTGGCCAGAATAATGCGATTTTCGGATCATCGGAATCTCCGAAAAGTTGCATTATAGACTACTCCCTTATGATCAGGTATTCCATGAGTTATTACAACATTAGCTCCAATGGTCGTTCCTTAAGACAATCCATTCATTCCTTAAATTTTCTTACTAATCTCCTACCCAACTAAAATCCTTTGCATCAAGAAATTAACATTCTCGTGCCCCTTCCCTCTTCCAATTTGTGGACAAGTATCAACAACAGAACTTTGGGCTGGTCAGTATTTTAAGAGAGTCCAATCAAACATATAATCAAACTCTATTGAGAGTTTTTCATTATTTTATTTTTTGATTAAGAGGGTCTTGACTCTTTTAGTTATATTATTTGGCAGTGCTCCTTAGTTCTAATTGTTTTTTCTTAGTCCATATTTAATTTTCTTTTAATCTATCTCTTGATTTTATTTAATATTATTGGGTACTATTAATTAATGCTATAAAGTAAATAATTCTATCCTTAAACTAGCTGTTTTTTTGGCTTGTTATATATTTTTGACCTCACTCCTTGTTTGACTTTGAATATTTGTTATTTATTTCAAACTTTTACCTATTTCTTGATTTTTTAAAATATGATTGATGCTATAAATTAAATTATATATATATATATATATATATATATATATATATATATATATATATATATATATTATAAACTAGCTGTTTTTATAGCCGTTTTTTGAATTAAGGGTCTCTACATTGATCTCTATTTAAATGTGTGCCAAGATCTTCTTCTTCATCTTGTCCTAACGATGAACCACACTAGATGGTTTGAAATGCATCGACGAAAATTCTTTGATGTGATTTCTACTAAAAAAATTATTTTCTTAATTCAATATGGATCACAAAAGCCTTAATTCCAAGACCCATAGGAGATGAGCATAAAGCAAAAATAACATGTATGAGTGCTTTTGCTTTAGAAGTTATGATAAAATCTTGGTATGCCTCCAACCTAATTCCTTAATAAATTTCTAGTGCTACAAGAACCTCTTATTGCGCTGCAACATCATCTACAAGTCCAACTTTAAGTGCCTCTTTGGAATCCAATGTCTTTGAAGTTAGTAGCATGCCATTCACACGTTGAAGTCCAAACAACTGAGGCAATTTTTGTGTTCCTGTATTGAGACCATCAATAAAAAAATGTTCATTTGATACCAAACACTTCACTGTTGCTCCTAGACCCTTGCACTCTTCATATTTTTATTTTCAAGGCTTCTTGATCTTTAAATGCCTCAAAGTCTTCCTCTTAAGTTTTTCTTGTTTTCTTAACTTCTGCTTTAGGATCTTGAGTTTTAATCTTGTAATTTCTCTTTTCTTTCTTTGATAATAGCCATTATTCCACTTGTTCTAACATGTTTGCGAAGTCTTGGTCATAATCTTCAAATTTATGATTTGGAAGCATCTTGCCTTCAACTTTCAATTCTAGTCCTTGAATACATATCGTCAATATCACCCACGACTGGCTAGATTCATGCTCTGATACCACTGTAATGAACCGGGCAAATCTTCTAGAAAATTTAAAACTTCTCCAAGCAATTGTTTCTAAAAATACTTTTAATTTTCTTTTACAAATTTCCACAAATAGTTAAAGAGAAAAATCTAGAAGATACATTTAAGAAATCATACACCAAGTTTGCCAATGATTTAGCATAGTAATGGAAAGAGGCAAGTTTTGATCTTTATTTAAGAAATTTCCAAATAATATAATTTGGAGAAGAACACCTAGGGGAACCCTCAGCTTTGAAGTTGAATACATGCTACCAATAATATAATTCAGACCCTTTCAATTAATCAACTATTGAAGATGTGATTTTCAGCCCAATGGTGTTGTTAGTGATGGAGCACAACAAGAGTTGGCACACAACAATGACTAAACAACCTCTTCTGGAATTGAGACAGTGAGCTACAACCAACAAAATATTCAACCTCCCTAAATTTGAAGTACTGGAACCGATTATGAATAAAATACACTAGTGGTTCAAGCCTCCCCTATAAACAAGGATGAGAATGGGTGACTCGATCCCTTATATGAAATAAGTAGTCTGCTCTAACAAATTTTACAGCTCAATTTGGAAACCTATCTTCAAGTATTCAACCATCCTAAACTTGCAACAATTGGGCCTCAATAATCGTTGTCAACACACAAGAATTTTGACCTCATGAACTACTAAGAATGTACAAGTAATTTGGCTCAATACACCCACTGCCAATGCATTAACAAATCAAACTTCTACACAGCCATAGCTCGATCTTCTATTTGATGGGATTTTGAATAATTCGTTCCATGTAGCTTTAGAACCCTCACTCTTCTAGATGAAAAACCATGACTCCACGTGTTCACAAATAACCTTTATACAAACTCCTCGATTTGACTTGATGGATGGAAGAAGAGTGATTCCCGACCTCTCTATATTTACACTGATCCCAATAGAATTCTCAAATTTTTTTTTTTTTTCTTTTTCTTGCAAATCGATACCCTTGTTTGCAATGTCCTCATCCCTGGAAGTTTAATGCTATAATTTTTAAATCAATGCTTCAAGGGACAACTCCAAACCTTGGCACTTGCTCCTCCTGAAACAAGAATAGCCCTCGACCTTGAGAATGGGAAGACATACTTGCAATGAAAACTATGAATAAAATAATCTTTTGCAAACTTATGATCAAATCTCTTAAATGAACAAGAAGTAATTCCATTAGGGTGGTAGTGATGCCCACCCAAGATGGAAGGTGTTAACTAGGGTGCCAAGGAAACCACCGAAGCTAAAGTGAGGGCCTGACTTGAAATCCTCAAAAGTGAACTCACCTGAGCTCTTCACCAATAGAAAATGATATGACTGAATAGAATGCTCAATCCTCGAGCTCCCTCCTTTTATAATCTTTCATTGAGACTTCTCCAAGACTCTAGATCTTCCTTTAATATTATTTTATTGAAGAAGTCACTTTCCTCCTCCTAAGTTATTTTTGCCCCTTTTTAAAATAAAATATTTTTTTCCTCTATTTTATTATTATTTATTTAACCTTTTATTTAATAATAATTTTTTTTGGGTAAATTTCCCATGGATATCCTACATAATTTTTCCTTATCGCTGACCTAGGGAGACAATTAGGTGAGTGTTAATGATATTTCCATGCTCACAAAAATCAAGGGCATTACACTCTCTCTCTACTTGTCACTCCTCTTTGTATCTCTTTTTTTCCCTTGCTATCCCTAACTCTTTTTTCCATCTCTCTTCTTCCCGTCTCTGTTGCCTCCATCTATATCTCTATCTCACTCCCTCAATATATCTTTCCCTCTCTCCCCAATCACTCACTCTCTCTCTTTATCTCTCTCCTCCTCCCTCTCTCCCCCCACTCTAGCACTATCTATGTCGCTCCCTATCTTCTTATTTGTCTCTTTTTCTCACCACTCCCCCCCTCTCTCTCTCTCTCTCCATATTTACATGCTACTCTCTCCATCCCTCTTTTTCTCACTCTGTGACTCTTTCTCCCCCCACTTTCCCATAACCTCATTCCCTCCCTCCCTTAGCCCCCCTTCTCTCTCTCTCTCTCTCTATTTGTACCTCTATATCCCCCAATAGCTCTTTTTTCTATCTCCATCCTCATCTCCTTCTCTCTCTCCCCATCACTCTCTCAACCCCTCTCTATCTCCATATCTATCTATATATATCTCACTATATCTTCATCTCTCTCTCTCTCTCTCTCTCTCTCTCTCTCTCTCTCTCTCTTTACATGTTACTCTCTCCATATCTACCTATCTCTCTCTCTCCATCCCTCTTTTTCTCACTATGTGACTCTTTCTCCCCCCACTTTCCCCATAACCTCATTCCCTCCCTCCCTTAGCCCCCCTTCTCTCTCTCTCTCTCTATTTGTACCTCTATATCCCCTTATAACTCTTTTTCTGTCTCCATCCTCATCTCCTTCTCTCTCTCCCCATCGCTCTCTCAACCCCTCTCTATCTCCATATCTATATATATATATCTCACTATATCTTCATCTCACTCTCCATCCTCTCTCTCTCTCTCTCTCCCTTCCTCTATTTCTCTCTCCCTCTCTCGCTTCTTGCAAACCATCATCATTTCTTGTAGCACACCTAAGAGACCCACTGCTAATAGAGCCCCCCCTTTGGCCCTAGTGTGCATGATGAGCTCGTCAACACACCCCAACCCCAAGAACCATTTCCTGACACCCCTGGTGATCTTGGTTACGTCTTGCACTAAGTCAGGCAACACTTACGTTGTTGGATATGGCTCTTGTGATACCTATCTAATATCTGTCCCCACAAACCATGTCTACACACTCGGGCATCATTCCCAGAGCTCCCCCTTAGGAAAGCACCCCAAATCAAGTTACACCAGTGTCAACACCAGTAGGGGTTAACAAGAGGGATGCGAAAAAGGTAAGGAGGTTGAAGCCACAAACTCTCCCTCACCTAGGGTACCACCACCCTCTGACTTATGTGAAGTTGTAGGACACCCTACTAACTTATGCCCAAAGCTAGAAGAGTTAAAATCCTTTCTTCATGCCCCAACATCTTCAATTTCCCCACCTTCACCCTCAGGAGAAAAGGCCACCCTAATGCGAAATAAGGCATTACACACTGACCATGCATGCACTATATGTGTGAAATACAAAAAATTTACTCACCATTGTCCTGAAATTCCTCATTACCGAGTTGCATTAGGATCGCTCGTTTTTACCCAATATTTAGTCACATTCTAAACTTTATACCTAAAGTGTCATCCTTTGTGCCACTATCGTCACAAATGTCATAAAGCGACAAAAGTTGTGTAAACTCATTCACCGTGAATTATACTGTCAATAAATCCCTAAAGAGATGAAGAACTAATGTCTTGAAGCAATTCTAGAAAAAATTATGAAAAACCCTAATTTGAAAGACCATCGTTACTTTTAGTAAGCAAATCTATGTTGGTAACCTTTTGTCTAACTAGTGACTAGAGCTGGTAGCACAACTTTTGATAGGAAAAGCCATGCAGGTCCTCTTCAGGCAGTTTCTCCAACAATGGAGCATAAGCTTCTCTTACTAGAAGCATTGAGAACGATGAGCTGGTAGTTCTTGGATAAAGATATGGTCGAGTACTCCCATTTAGAGCCCTTGATCCTATCTTTAGGGAGCTTACCTTTGGGATAGGAACCTTCTTCCCCCTTTGGTGGATCTCTAACTCCCTCTCCCTCACTATAAATCCATTCTTCACTTTCCTCAATGGGTTGGTCATTTTTGGTTGCCATTCTTCTGCTTGATTGTGCTTAGATGCCACCATTTTGGTGAGAGAGGAAAGGAGATCTTTTTAAGTTTGACTTGGACTTGGAACCATCCTGAAGGATGCCTTCAACATCAAGGCATCGGTTGTATGCTTCTCTTTTTTATTTAATCATTAATACAAAGCATGTTTTACTTCCCATAAGCTTGTCTATGATAGTTTTCTTAGTAAAATACTCGTCGATTTGTTGTACAACTTACATTGGAACGCATATGCTATGCTGTCTCTTGTTGTTGTCTTTTGATCTCTCTTTCAGGTATCCAGACACAAGGAATAGTGAGGAGTGAGCCTTGGAGCTAAGAGATCACGATCATCATCAAAGTTCGAGCTCATAGGAGAGAGGTAGGTCATCTCCCATTCTCATTTGTCAGTTTGATCTAGGTGAGGGTAGTTTTCTTGTTTTGTCACAGTTGTTACTAGATCCACTGATTGGACTAGAGGGATCATTTCTATTTGTAGAAGGGATTGCTTGGTTAACACTCATTCAAACCAATAGCATGCCCTAATCACTTCTTGCCACATCAGTAACCAATGATGGATCCAAAACAATTTTTGTGTCTTTGAGAAAGAAGCTTCATGCTCATATTCCCCATATACGCATGGCCACACAACCGCCCACCATACAAGGAGGCAACCAGAATCAGTGACACCTCAACCTGCCTACATATGCGCCTTATGTGATGAAGCTAAGAATATTATTAACTAATGCTCCACTTTTTCTGAACCTAAGAAAAGGTACCAGGGCCCTCAAATTATCCCTAGCAACTAACCTAGGCACAAATGTCAAAATACCGAATTTGTACGTGAAACCATCATACTTGGTTTTTTCCAACCCTTCCTTGATTTTGCGAAGCATTGGCTCGTCTGTGCCCATATAATTTTGGGACCTCGACATTTGTCCAAGCATATACCCAAGCCCAGAACAAGCCATGATGTGCACCCCTCACTAGCACCTTAACAAGTGATCCAGGTGGATGTTGCTGGCCACCCACCTATCCCATTTGGACCCCCACAATTGTCTCTTTCCGCTTTTTCAGTTTCCGTAATTGTAGCACAACTTACTATTTTTAGCAGTTTTTTCGGGTCCTGAACTTCTGGAGCCGTTTTGAGGCCCTAAACGACGTTTTTTGGGAAATATGAGGGCAACATGGGTCCATGGAACCATGTTGCCCTTCAAAGTGGTAGTTCTCGGATAGATCTTTCTAACGAGCTATCATACGCGTCAAACGGAGATCATATGCCAAAGTTACGACCCCGGGAAATTGATGTACCAATTTACCCAAAACGGGGCCCACAATTTGGCGTTTCATCTTCTAAGGGTCGGTTTTGGAATGTGAAGGGTTTTCCATTGTTTCTCAATAATAAATAGGCTTCGAGCCTCATTGTAACACAATTTCGGAACAGTTCAGAGACATGTAGCCACACATCTCTTCTCAGAGATAAGCTACCATCGTCCTAGCTGGTTTATTTCCAATTCTGGTTGTAAGCATATTTCGGTATTTTCCATTAATGAAATAAAGTGTTATTTCCGCTGCATCTCTTTATTTATGGTTATCGCATCTCTGTATTTATGGTTATCTCTGTAATCTATTGCGTTCTTGTTTAAATCCGGATCATAAAGTTCATGGAAAGAAGCATCAGTGGGCCCCTTTGGTGAAAATTTCAAGGTTTAGTTGTGTGGTTATAATAGTAGCAGCATCTAGTAACAACATACGAAAATGATAATGTCAGTGTATCAACAATTGACATACCACAACTGGAGCAACATATAAAAATATGCATGTGAGAGTTGTTACTATTAGGAAAAATAATATAAATGCAAAGGAAAGTGGTATAAACCACCAACAAGCCAGTTTCAACTGATATATTTCAAACCATGCCCCAACAAGGTTTTCATATATATATTAAAAACCAAAATATATATTATTAAAACAAAGAAGTTGGCAATGTGTGAAGATGTTTCCATGTTCCAACAATCTCAAGATCTAAATTTGAGACAATATGAGAGAATGAATCCTTAGAAAGTGGTTCGTGATAGCGCCGAAGATGGTGTCCATTGGCAAGAAAAGAGGATTGTGATTTGTTGATGGTTGTCAATTTAATAGTCCCATTGTCGAAGAGTGTGTCTACTTCATAAGGACCTAGCCACCTGGTGTGAAGCTTCCCTTTGAAGTCCTTAAACCTGGAGTCACATAGTAGTGCCAATTCACCTTTCTGACACCTTCTTCTTAATAAGCTTGGCATGCCACTTGGAGCATTGTTGTTGGATAATAATGGTTCATTATATGGAAATCAGGGACATTTCATCCAATTCATTAAGTTGGTTCGAATTGTGTCTCTATGTTGTAGTTAAATCCAAATTCACTTCTAAAGCAATGTTGAGTATTTTGGTCTCAAACATAATATGGAAAATAGGACTCTTACCATACATAAAGAAACCATTATGAAAAATGGAAGACTAAAAACCGTATCTTGGCACACCTATCGAATGCAGTCCAACTATTAATTAGGGCATAAAACTGTGATTTACGTCAAGTCCACGTTTTGCTCACATTTTTGGTTCCGTACAGGAAAAGAATTTTAACGATATTTCTTGTTGTTGGCTACTCAACATGAAGAAATTCGTCTTCCAAATTTGATCTTTTTTGTTGTTGGCTACTCAAGATGTTGATTTCCTTTCAGTTTCGTCTTCACATAGTATGATTTCTATTGGAGATTTGGAGATCCCAATTACAGGGAAAAACATGAGGCTCCTTGCCAGGACGAGGCACGAGGAGGAAGAATAAATTGGTGTTAATAACCAAGGCATAACTCAACCATTGGAGGTTGTGTAGAGACCTTAATTTGCAGGCTTGAGATACACTGAGGGGGAATGCTCGAAGCTATTGGATTCTTCCAAGACATCGTCGAAATTGTCGAGGAAAGAGAATGATGGGAACACATCCCCATCATCCCAAGGCAGTTTCCATTGCAGGGAAAGAGCTGAGGCAAGATATCATCGCCATAATGACACCAGAGATGGCAAGGAAAGGTATGACCAATTTCGATATTCGAATGTTCATTTCGATTATAATCATGTTGTTAATGATGAGCATAAAACATGGCATCAAAAAACTTGTACCTTTTGTGGATTACATAACCATACATTTTCTAAGTGTTGGAAAAGAATAGCAGCACCCAAAAGGAGGAGGCATGAAAGACCCTCTCAACAGCAAGTAAAGAAACATGATAAGAAGATCTGGAGGAAGAAGATGTGTTGCAATCATTGCGACAAAGGTGACCATCAAAGAGCCACTTGTTGGAGGCTCCATCTAGAGTAGCGCCTGAAAGAAAAAGTGTCGATGCATGAAACAGGTGAAAAGATTGCTCGACAAGCAAAACCACCACAGGGGGATGACACTTTCATAGCGATAAGTGAAAATGGTTTCTAGATATGTTAGCTTTTCATGGTCGTGCTTTTGTAAATCCTTTGTTGCATTTCAAAATGTAAAAGTGATGACATGTTTCCATCACTTGTTAAGCAACAACAAAAGTGATGTTATGTTTCTGTCACTTGTCAAAGAAAAAATAGTGTTTGGCCTTATCTTTGTACATCATGTGTTGTAGTGATGATGTGTTTGTCATCACTTGTTGAAGCAACAATGATATGTTGGCCTTGTTTTCATAGCTGGGGTATTGTTTCCATCTGGATGTAAACTTGACCACCGAGTATGTGTTATAAACTCGTGGCAAGTATGAGATGCTTGGGTCATTAGTTCATAACGTAAGATAAGCATGTAATTTGCAAAAACAATGTACTATAGGTTGCAGAAGTGGCAAGTGTCGGCTCATCACTTAAGGCTTCGAAGAACAAAGGTGAAGGATATGGAAGCAAGACCTTTTCAGGACGCTTGTGATGCAGACAAGGTATAGAGACGTTGCAAATTATTTCTCATGCTTTTGGAGGATCAAAAGCTCCTCAGTGGGGAGAACTGATCCAGGTGGCTCTAGGGACACACACAGGACAAATAGGGCTTATGGAAGCTCGAAAATCAAAGTGATCATAATCCTTTCGAACTAGGACCAAAGCATAGATCTTGGCATCCTAATCACAACGGTTCAAACGGTTCATCAATCCGAGCTTGTACGAGGGAGAACGAGCCAGTAAAATTTTTGGTCAAAGTTAGACTATGGGTCAGGTTTAAGTGTCCTACAATTTGACTGACCCCGGGGCATGAAACCTAGCTCCTGAAAGCGGGCAAAATTGTTGCCTCTTTAATTTATCTAATAACCCTTATGTTAGACAAAATCAAAAAATGGCCCTATATATATATAATATATATATATATTATATATATAATAATAATATAATATATATATATATATAATATAATATATTATATATATATATATATATATAATATATATATATAGTTGGCGAGCCACCATCCCACACCCAAACTATATACAAAAATTCAAATATTAAAGGGCCAACAGGCCATGACCCCCACTGGTCCAACCCACACCAAACAACATTAAACTATATGGGGTGCTTTGGCCACCTCCAGTGGACCTAGCCCACACACCCAAACCAACCCACTATTAATATTCTATACATTAATGTGAGGCCAGCGGGGATCGAACCCACCCGACCCATGTGGGTCGGCCCCCACCGGGCTGCCCTATATGGTGGCATACAATTAACCAACTATCCCACTTAACACACCAGCCACAACACAATAAATAACGTGCCCAATTTATGTAACTGTTTAAACCAAATGAGCCCAAAAATAATAACGTGCTCTAATTACATAGAAAAAGAAACGTTATTCGCCATTACGGGGATTCAAACCTGGATCTTTGCCAACTTAACAATCTCCGCCACCATTGCGCCATGAGCCTGGTGCTTGGAATACTCCGCCGACAAAATTATATTTAAACCCTCATTTTCTTAAGTGCGCCAAGCATGGAGGATCGCGCAAGTAGATCGAGGCATGTTTTTTTAATTAATTAATTTGCAGGTGGAACCATGATCTAGAGAAGAGGCAGGCAGAACCATGACTGAGCCAATCTTTAGGAGGGCGAGATTTTTCCATTGTCCAAATTGGACAAATTTTATGTCGATCTTACACCTCTAAGTGACACGACTTGATGGCACAGTCAAAATTTTGATCTAAGCAACAGATCTTCAGATGACCTGGACAAGGGAATCTTTGAGGACATCTAGAGGGAATCTAAAAGATTTTTTAAGCCCTAGATTTCCACTTTCTCAGAATTCATAAATTTGACAGTCGATTTTGCACTATTTGATGCCACAAATCTGATGGTGTATTCAGATTTTCCATTTGATCATTTCATTTTTTGGCCACTTTTCAAAGTGGAGTGCAGGTGTTAGCATTCAATGTGCGAGCAGTCATTCCATGAGATTCGACGCAGCGAGATTGATGGGACAACCAGCTTCAGTAGATTGACATCCTTTTCTTCAAATGGCCCCAAGATGTGAGGTATATGCAGTATGTTCATGTACTCTTTTGCTATGAGATGCATTGTGTTGCATAGATCCTTGTTTGTTGTTTGATGTGGGATCATATTTTCTTACTTGTTTCATGATTCTTGCTTGATGTGACGCAGAGTCATTGGTGGGATGCACTTGTTGTCATGATTCATCATGTTTTATTTGAGATCCCTTTGTTGTTATGTTGATGGGATACTCATGTCTCACGTTGTATGTTTGCATTGAGATCCCTTTTGTGCCATGTTGGTGGGATGCTCATTATCATCATGCATGAGTTTAGGTAATATGGATAAGAGTCCTTTTTGAATGAGAGTTCCTGCAGTGGAACATCTCTTGGAGCCATTTCTGCATGAGGGCATTTTCCTTGTATGATAGCGATGTCACCACCTATGTACATCATCACTACTGACAACACTTAATGGAGCGGCCTACACCATCTTGACACCATGGCC
>APFE030015985.1:0-13755 GCA_000404065.3 Pinus taeda | reverse complement strand
TCAGATGACTTTTAGAACAACACGGTGCCATAGGTGGATGTTCCACTTTCAAGGAATTGAGATATAACAAGTACATATATCCAAAGACACCTTCCAGCAAAAATAAGCAGTTGACCCATCAAAGATAGGAACTAAAACTGATAATTAATTGTGCAACAACAATTACCCCTTCAGACTGAACTGTAGATACAGCATTGAGAGAGCCATAACAACTGAATGGATCAAATTACAACTAGCTTAGGCACTATTCCCTTCCATGTTATGTGCATTTGTTTGATAAAAATAACCTAATGTAAATTCATGTTATCTCTCCAAAATGCCTTTTTTGAAAATTCACTGAATCTCCTCCCTCTTTCTACAAGCTCCCTGTGGTAAAATCCCTTCGGTAGAGTTTGACATTCTACTGGAGACCATTTCCACAATCATGTGCAAACACAAACTGTTCAAGCTGTGCATGATTACAATAAAATATGAGAAGTTCAAAATTAAAATACCAAAACTTGGACAGATACATAGTAATGAAGAGAGATCAACCAAATTCAAGATCAAATTAACTTAGTTGCAATTTGAGTCTAAAAAGTTTGTAAAGTTGCACACCCATTTGAAACATTATGAACAGTCCCATTTATTTTTTTTGCAAATGTCCCAAATATATCTCTAGTCATAGCGATCAATTTTCTCATACATTGGAGAACGAGGATTATAGTCATCAATGGCTAGTTCAAACTTTTGACACTTTCAGATTCGTAGAATGGCCGACTCATTTACTACCATCCCTTAAAACTGTTATGTAGGATATACAAAACTGGTCTGACCTTTAAAGGAACACAAATATTAATAAAAAGTGTTTTTCAATTAAAATTTGTCTTTGCCACCCAGCTGGTGAAGGAGTTTGGAAGACTACTTTCTTATCGCATTTTAATCAAGGGAGAAAAAAGGCTTCCTCCACATGAAACCCATCAACTGTTACATATTAGAATTTGTGAATATTCTGAAGAATCAAACATACAACTATTATCGATGAAATAACATACAGATACCCTTCGAAATCATATCAGAATATCAGGCGTAAGAGTAGAATCATTAAATCTACTCATCCGAAATGGCTGAAACTTCAAGCAACTGAACTGGAAAGAGGAAGAGGACCTGGCTGAAAAGTTATTCCTTCAGCAATTATACTGGAAAATCACTTGGGATTCCATAGGCACTGGAACCATAATTCATGAAGTTATGGATGCACTAATTGAGTTTTCCTCTTCCTCAGAGTGGAATTTGGAATTTCCAAACTGCAGCCATGAGACTGCTACTGCTACATTTGGGCTGTCTAGACCTAACGGTCTTTTGTACCTGCAATAAATTGGACTTAATGGTGCTCTTGTGTACCTGTAACAAATTGAACTGATGCATCAGAACGTGGCCTCTGACATAAAAGTAATTAAGATCGCTCCACTACAGTCGTTGGATATTGCAATAGTTTTTCATTTGCATGATCGTTGCTTGCATTTTATAGGGCAGTATGGAGTTGTGTGGCTTGCACTGGTCAAATTGTTCATGTTTATTATTTTCATATCTGTCATATTTATTAAAAGTAAGTTTTTGGCTATAAACAAAATTTTGAGGGAGGTTAGAATGATCTCTAAGCATCTGAAATAAGATGGTTTACTAGTTTGTAATATTTAATGATTGCAATACAATCTTGCATGTGTAAGAAGTTGTTAAGATAGCTTTTTCTATGCAATCATTGCATGAATGAAGTACCTGTTGATGCCTCTCTGAAATAGTAATTAACTTTCTATGGCTTGGATTATCATTGAAACAGTTTTATCATTAATCATGCTTGTGGTGTTAATATTTATATCGCTTAAATCATGACGGAAGAATTTGTGTTACCCATAATGCTTATGGTTTTTGTTCACCATTAGTTTCACTTTCTCACAAATAGTTTGAGAATGAACAACAAAATTAGTGTTGCCCTTGATTCTTCTTGCTTTGCTCTCTCTTAATTGTTTTCATTCCTTATTATGAGAAGAATGGTTGAAATATAAATAGAAGCTATATATGATGCACTTTCTTAATCCTGTCATGAAACTTTTGGTATCTTGTAAAACATAAGATCTAATAACTGTCACATCATATCAAAATTGTTAACAATATGGACAGCATTAGACAAATTGATTTTCAGGTTTCTAAAGATCGCAGAAAGGATTTGATTACTTTCAACAATCCCTGAATTTTTTATTTTGAATGGAAAATCTAATTTGGCAATAACAAAGTCAGAATTATATTTTTGAAGTTCTTTAATAAACATTTTTCCATCTTGGTTAAACATTTACGATCTTCGAAACTACATGGCTTGGACATTTTTCGGAAAGAACCAGTTGTATCATTGAATGTAATCGGGTGCACTCTTTGGTGTTTGTGATGTAAGAGCTTATTTTATCACACAAACAAAGTGATGTTTATGAAGATGCCTCTAAGATCCTTATCGAAATTTTGAAAATTTAAGTTCTTTAAGCTCAGACATAATTTACAGCAATGTCAAAACACCAGAACTACCCTATATTTATCCACATTTTATAAAATAATGCAAAGGATCTAAACGAATTTCTATTCTCGACAGGAATAATAGTGTTATTCAGAATAAATTCCTTATAAACATAGTAAAGAAACCTTTCATCACTGATCAACAACCAACGAACAAATCACATAGCATATCAATATCTCTCAAGAATTAAAGATCTGAGAAGGTGTTTGGAAGGATTAGACAACACCATAATGTATTAATGATAATCACAAAACCATGAACCAGTTACTTTTCTCAAAATACATTTGTCCATGCACATGGAATATATAACATTTGTCCATAAATTTGTCTCCCATACAAAAAACCGTAATCATTGCATGTTGGGAAAAAATGAAACATTAACAGGTTCTTCTTTAGTGAAAGAACCATGCTATGATAGACCCCAGAAAAATGATAACAACAACCCATTCGCACAATGGGGATCTATATTGATGGTGATCAATGATTTCTGTTGCAGTGGATGGTGATGCTATGTCATGTTTGACATCTACATATGTGCTTAAAAATGCTCTGGACATTATATCAGTGGACATCTTTTCAGTATCTGTAGAGCGATTGATGTTAAAACGTTGAAATTGAAAACTCCAATTTATTGCTTCCTTATGAAGAGGTTGTAGATTGTCCTTCCGAACCCGATAGATGCCTTATATCTGATTACATATCAACTCTGAGTTGGTGAAGACTTCAATATCATTGACATCATGTTGTTTTGCCTCTTTTAGCCTTTCAACAAGGGCAATGTAATATGCCTCATTGTTTGTTGTCATTCCAGGCACTTCTCTCTTTCCATGAAATAAATGATTTGTTGCCATATTGTAAAGGAAGAATTTAATAACTGCTCGACCTGGATTTGGAAAGCAAGACACTTCAATGCATAAACACCACTTGTGCACCATTTTTTACACTTCAAAAACCTGAAAAATAAAATAACAATAAATTCATGTTAAACAAGTAGACAATTATCTATTTCCTAATACTCAACATGTTTTTCAATCATATATAATTCCAAAAAGCATATAATTTGTGTTCATTTACACTGCAACACTTTCAATACTAGCAACTATTCTGCAAAAAGCACATCTAGCAATCACCACTTTATTGGAATTGCTTGCAAACTCTAAAAATATTTATCCTTACCAACTGTCCATACACCAAAAACCACATAACCCTAGACTAACAAAGCATTGTCTAAGTAAAGCATGATTCATGTATATGCCTTATGTGTGACAGAAAAGCCATTTGTCATATAACATCACAAGAAACTTATTCAGCCACTCTACATGAATTGTTCCTTCACACTACACTTGTTAAGGGTTGAACTTCATCAACAACATTTGGAACAACTTTTCTATTACAATTGGGGGATAGGGGATCCTCATAATCTTGTCCATCTTAATATCTAAAGAAGCATGCATTTTCTTTATAAATTCAAAATTTCCTACTCTTCCTACTCTTCCTTCTCAGGCATGCCGGGAGGGGCAATTTACTTACGTTCTTTAGGCATTGAGCAAAATTGACAAAGCATCATACAAAACGCATATCTTAGATGAACAGAGACCATATAACTATAACTCGCAGATGCCCAATAGAAGGTATGCCAATACAATGAGGCCTTACAGAAGAGCGCTAATTATGATTAGACCATTCCAGTAGAGAGAGTCCATCATGTAGAAGTCCTCGAATGAGAGATTAGGAGCAGTTCTAAAACCATCTCTTCATTAATGATTTCTACAAGACTTCAACATTGCTTTAGGATATCCTCCAGGATATCAAGCTGCTTCAATAATGATGTCAAAACTCCAAGGGTGCTTCATGTCTGTTGCAGTGCAGACTTCTAGTTGGATCTACAAGGGGTGCAAGATAAAGGACATCATTGTGCTTCCAAGGTCTGCAAAACAATGCTACTCCTGTGCTTTCAACTAGGACTGTGCTTCCAAGATTTATTTATTTTTTCAAGAGTTAAGGTCTGTTATAATCACACAGTGATAATGAACAGAGGTCTGGAAGATTGAAATGATACGGATAATAAGAGAGGTCTACAAGTCTGCTAGGATTGAAGGGAGCTTCTATGATCCACCTACTGAAACTTGTCTCCATGGTTTTAGTTTCAAGCTTTCACACAGGATCCAAGGGCGAGACAGTGACAGTGATTTCATCCATAACAGAGGTCACAAGGATGCAATTTGTAGTCACAGGATTGCAGGAATGTTACTACAAATGCGAGAATTCTCCAGGATCGAATGTAGTATTCTTTCATAGGTCTCAAATCGCTACAGGAATATACTTCAGGTAAGAGAAATAATAGATCCAAAACTAATATGCAAAGGTCTTGTAATAATTCCACAGATCCACATCCTCATAATTTGGAAGTGTTGCAAACAATCCCTCCAATCAAATAATTTCCTGAATATTCTCGATTTTCCTGCTAAATCAGCCTTGGACAGGCAAATCTCACCAACAGAAAATAAATTGCTGCATCACGTGATATCTGGATCTATATAAAAAATATATATATATATTTCACCCTATTCTCATAACAGTGACATAGTAACTACCTCTGACCAATGAAGGAGGGGGGGTGTGTGTTACAGTATGGTACCATGTCAGATGTGAGAGGAAGTCCTTCAAGCTTAAGCTGTGAAATGTATGCTTGAAGCAAAACATTGATCTTTGCACTGGGCTCTTCCAAACTCTCCTTAAACCAGAATTGGTACTCAATCTAACGGTTTTCCAAGTTCCATATTTTCGTCTTCTCTTACTGATACATACTTAAACTCTTCACTTAAAGAAAATAATCGGCATAGCTCAATGTCACCCATTGTCAGCTTCAGATGTTCATTATAAGCAGCCATTGTACCATTAGATATGCGTCCTAGATTAGTAACTTGGAAGTATCCACTCTTTCGATCATATTCCACCAGATTGGTTTTGTCCAAGATTGTTGCAGAAAGAATCAAGTCTTCTATCCTCTCTTCCACAGTATTGTCATTCTCTTTTACTCTAGCTTGGGCTTGTCCTCACCTGTGCTCTGAAACCATGTTAAATTTTGGAGATAACATGTTCTTTGCTTAGATCAAATACTTCATTAGATTATAAGCCCATTAGCAATTCTAATTCCATTAGTAATCACAGTATCTGAAGAAAGAACATTGAACATAAGTGCAGAAGCCAAGCCAAGACAAGAGAACACAGGAATTGGCTCAAGCCAAGGAAAAACCCAAGATGGGGAAAACCCTTTATCAATTCTTCTTATTATTAATATCAAAAATTTAGCAGAGAGAGAGGTAGAGTACAATAACATTGACTTTCCATTTGACGATCTAATAACAATGTCCTTAGACAGGAAGATGGTCCAATCAATCTTCAGAGTTCTGACAAAACATGCTTCAGGAGCTGCTGCAATACTGATCACTGGTTAGGGTTTACGGTTAACCTGCTACGCCTTCTTTCCTCCTCTTTCAGATTTCCACAATCACTGTGATTGGGCCTCTAATCCTCTCTGCTCTTCTTCGCTGTCAATATAGGTTGGTGATTACCCTTTTGGCTAGATATCTGCCTTCCTGAGCAAGAGATATAGGCCTGTGGCCTATTATGTAGCACTGAAATACCTCTCGGCCTTGTGATTCTAAGAAAAGCAAGCTTGTGGCCTACCTGTGACACCATAGAAAGAAAGCAGCCTACTGAAGGAGAGATTCATACCCAGAAGTCACGCCAAAACATCATTCAAAATAGCCCTAAAGCCTGCGTCTAGCTGTCATCTATTAACTCGGACCTGAGAGAAAATGTGTCAGAACCCTGTAAAACAGGCATATTTCACGTACAAAAACACAAACAAGCACATTGTAATCAAAACATATTTGTTCTTTGTGGAAACAGCTAACATGGTTCACTTATAAGAAGAAATCAATACAATCTTAATAAGTCAACATGATTATGAAACTGCTAACAGATTCAAGAAACAGAGGATATGAGACATTGAACAAGCAAATGGCATACTTGACTTCCTCTCGCATTTGAGGCAAGACAGATCGAACTGCACAGTCTAAATATCCCACTACCTTAAGAAATATGTTGATTGCTGCTTTCTTGTTCTCTTGTAGTTGGAATAAACAAATTCTAGATCAGAAATGCTAATCAAAACAGCAAATATTGAAGAAATTAAACAGCTAAAGGGAATTAAAATGCATGAATAAATACAGACAAGCACAAAGTTGCCTGGTAAAGCAAAATCATTCTACATGAAAAGAAATATATGAGGTACTGAAAAAATCATTTTAGTTACAGTTGAGATGTGGCAAACCAACCTTCTGTCACCTTTGACTGGTATCCATCAACAGAAGATTTTTGGATCAACAAAGAATTTGCTTGTGATAAAGACAGCATAGACATCATATGTAGAACAGATAACACCTCATACCAAGCACTTGATATTGTTGTTTCCTGAAAAGAAAAATATCCATGAACTGTGATTTTCAATGAAAACTATCTCAATCCTCAATAAACAAGACCAAACACCTGAAACATCAATGCTACTGGAAGTAACATTCTTCCATGGAACAAGCACCTGTTCATCATCCTCCTAATTGATCCAAACAAATTCCACTAAATCTTGTAGTTGACTTCCTGCATAAAAAATAAAGCAATAGAATACTAATCAAGTTCTGCCCAGTTTTCAAATAGATCTTCATTCTCACAATGCCAATGTCTTCCATAATCTCTAATCCTATGCACAAAGGCCTACATTTTTTTATTTAATCAATTCCTCCTCCAATCTAAATATCGTCCATGCTGAGTATTGGTCATGAAATCATTCACTCACAATTACATTGTCAATATCCAGAAAAATAAGGTCCTGCTAAAATTACCTTTTGTTAATCACAGCAAAATAGGTAGATAATCATCAAGGGCCTGCAGCAGGTCAGCCAGTGTCGAACCACCTAAAAAGAATATTGGAGAGTTTCGAGGATTAATCTACCATAATATAACTAACCTGTAGATTCCCATCAGAGCAAACTTGTCTGCACCAGAGTACTACAAAATTTATTGTCTCTCAGAGCACAATAATTTTCTTAGAATAATACATGCACACAGATTGCAGCCTTTTATGTCTCTGAACCATGCATGCTGTATCATTTATAAAACTCCTTACATAAACTGTTTCCATAAATTGTAACTGAAGTAATTGATATGTATGCCACTTTATTGGTCTTTTCATTGTTTTTTTGATGAACACTATATCCTGCACTCTATCATTCGAACAATAATTGTGTTTTGCAAAAGTTTGTACATTTTTGCACTGAGATGCTTTGACAATATAAAATAAGTTTCTCACTAATAAAATCATGAAGAAATGTTACCATGTTGCGTTGCTGTCTTTCTTTTATTTCTTGTAGCAGGACCCTCCGCTGCTGCCATGGCAACTATTCGTGTTCGAAGTGCTGAAAGGTGCTCAACCATTTTTGCTGAAAGGTAACCTTGAAGTGATTTGCCAAACTCAATACTTTTAGGAATGCACAGACCTGGTACAAAAACAAACATTTCACCACCTTGCTCCGGTTTCTTCTTTGTGCCCCCTTCATTTGTTGATGTAGATATTATACATCCCATACTTTCTCAAGACCACTTCTGCAAATACAAACACAGTGAATGATAGGAAAGCTGCGACACATTGATAAGAAAAAAACGGGAAACGTGAATCGGTTCCGACCAGATGTTAGGAACTTTTGTTAAACACCTGTAACATTGTGTTAAAGCAAAATTCTCTTGCAGGATGGGGAAAAGCTAGGACCGTTAGTATACCGTCTAAGGGACTGACACCAACTGCCTTTAACAAGGGCTGCTCACGCCCACTTACTTTGTTTTGTAAGGATCAGAGATCTGGAGAGGGGTTGGATTGACGAATCAGTGGAATTTTGGACAAATGCTGAAGACTAGTAGAGTTAAATGCCTTTCCGTTATATATTTAATGTGTATACGTCGGCAAAATATCACAGAATATTCGAGGGATGGCAGTCTCAATTTTGATGGCCTCACAGGCCAGGGTCTTATTATCACTGGGACAATACCAGGTGCCTCATAAGTTAAAGAATTGTCGAGGTGTCTTGTTTAATTAAGTTAGGCAGAAAATTGTAAAGGTTGAAGTTGGAAAGTTACATGCAATTTGATAGGATGGGATAAAGGGTCTTGGGTTGCTGCTGTATTTGTCAGAGAAATTTTATTTAAATTCGGTTGGAAAATTCTCATCAGTATGTTTGTATTATTTCATAATTTCAGTGTCTGTAAATTCAGATTATGTAAATTATCTTGTTCATGGATATATATTTTAATTTTGCACATTTGAGATATGGGATATGCATGGATATAGATTGTTATGCAAGTGAACCACACTGAAAGCAAATTGCAAGAAATAAACTGCATAATTATAATTGCAATTACGGAAATTCGAGCCATATGCACTATAGAAAATGCGAGAAATTAAACGCAGGGAAAAGGGCACTTTACTCACTTGAATAGAAAGACTGTCGAAATTCAAAGGCACTGCTTATTAAAGGAGTAGTCTAATGAGCTGCAGCGTGAGTCGAAACCGTTCTGTGAGTTTTCGGAGTGTTCTAGTGACCTGGTGAACTGCAGGGGAGGGCACTGCAGGGGAGGGAGCTGCGGAGTGCCCGGGCGAATTGGTCAGGAACAGCCCGGGCAAATTGGTCAGGAACAGCGCGCGGAAAATTCGAATTGAAATGAGAATTAACACACGGGCGGCAGACAGCAATGGAAATTGGTCCTCCTGTCAGTTAATGCGGAAGGTGCAGAGCTCGCGGTGGCGGAGCTGGGCGGAGATCACGTTGGGTGGTGGAGGGCGGAGGAATTGTCCGGTGGCCGGAGGCGGAGGTTTTTCCGGGCGGCACTGGAAACTGGACAATTCCTCCACCTCGTTAGACTACTCCTTTTTTTTAGCGGTTTTTATTTTCCTTTTCTAACTCAAAATTCATATAAACAGTATAATCATTCATGAAATTCGCATTGTTTAAGTATCTAGCTAATTGGATATTTATAAACAATGGATTGAATAAGCTTTGCAATAATCCACAAACAATACAAAGATACATAATGATAAATCTTATACTTATATAATATTTTAAAAGAGTGAAAAAGTAGTTGAAGTTAAGCCCCTTTTATAAAGAAACATATACGCACATTACATATTATGAGTGCTTGTATTTTGCTTCTTTTTCTATATGGCCTCAACGTGCTTGTTAATACAATAATATTCCTTGCTACCACTATTGTCAAATTTGAAAAGATTGGGCTATATTGGTCCATGAGAGAGTAAGCATGGCTACAGGTACCAGATCCATTATGTTATTGCAACACATGCTCTTGGCTATCTTCTAGACAGGGAATAGTATCTATACATAATAAGAGGGTATACACTCATAAATCCAAGAATATACTCAACAAATCAATAATTACATTTTACAAACATTTCATTTATCACCATAAAATAAGACCATAAGTCTTATAAGAATACATTAGAGTCCTTGGAGACCATGTGTAAGGCATCATGCTCCCACATAAAATAAGAAAAACATGATATTATTATGAATACATTGATCTAGTATAAGATGAGTGGCTGAAAATTATGAGGTAGGTTTGGATGTAATTGGGGCAATATTTAAATTTTTTAAAAGTTTCCTCTAGAGATTTTTGGAAACTCACAAATTATTAACAAATTATATTTAAAATCCTGTAGCCACCAACATACACAATTGTCATGTTAGGCATAATCAACATGTTCTTACAATAAAATAGAGAAATTTTTGTTCTCTTTTGGGCTAACTTAGAGTATAAGAATGCGTTCTATTGAATAAAATAGAGCCTCTATTACATTCCAAAGATTTGGATGTTGTAGGAAAATAAACATTTGAAATCAACATGCAATCCTCTATGATAAGTGGACCATAGAATCCCTTGATACAAACCATTTCAAATGAGCATGAGATTCCCATCAAGATAGTCCAATTCATGTTTTACATATATATTTGTATCTCAATAATTAATAGAAATTCAAATAAACTCTTTGAATTCTATTTTACATATCTTGAGAAGTTATTTACCTACAATCAAACGATAGGTAAACAGGATTCAAATACAATGCCAAAGAACATTATTATATATAGTACAACATTGATGTATATGAAGAAGTGTTACTGAGCTATCTAGGGAATCGATAGAGTCCATAAAATGGTCTTCGTGTGCTGTTGGGAGGAAAACCCAATACCCAACACCTTGCCCTGTCCCAAATAATGAACATAGCAACAACTGCTCCAAATCCTATCCCCATTCCTATTTCCAATGCTATCAAAGATACTTCTTCATTTACACGACTCAACCAGTCTATTTTAACATTCCTCCTACTACCATTATCTTTAGCCATTCTTTTCTTTGACTTATCCGTTTGATTGCATTGTGGTAGAGGAAACCCACATAGGCACTTATTCTTTTGAAATGAAGTGTTACTAAAAGTGGAAAATTGTGTCCCTGTTGGGATTGGCCCACACAAGTTGTTAGAGGAAACATTTAGAGAATCCAAAAATGATAATTTAGAAAGTCCTTGAGGAATTTCTCCATGCAATTTATTTTTGGCTAGGTCCAACTCCTCCAAAGTAGGTATCTCACTAATTGATGCAGGTATTCTCCCTTCCAACTGGTTTCCAGACAAATTTAGAAGTCTCAAGCTCTTCATACTCCCTATGCTATTAGGGATTTCTCTTGTAAGATTATTTTGAGACAAATCAAATATCAAATTTTCCACATTCAAATATGGCATATTATACTCATGTCCTTTCATAACCAATGCTATTTCTTCAGGATAGTAGCCCCCACCGACCACATTTTTTGCAAATCCTTGGAGTCTTTCAAGATTTGAAGGTATTTTTCCACTGAAGTTATTGTTGGATAAATCCAACATAGTTAAAAATCTGAAATTTGTGATCCATGAAGGAATACTACCATGAAGATTATTATAACCAAGATCCAAAATTTCCAAGGCATCAAAACTTGCAAGGTATGGAGGAAGTTCACCTGTAAAGCCATTTTTGCTTAAATCCAATCTCATAAGTTGGGGGCAAATGGCTAATGATGAAGAAAGAGTCCCAGAAAAGTTGTTAGAATGAGCAGAGAAAAATAATAAGTTGGTCCAATTGCAAATGCCCTCACTAGGAATGTGTCCTTCCAATTTGTTTTGTGATATATCTAATTCTTGAAGTGAAACCAAACCATTGATACTGTGAGGAATACTCCCAGAAAAACTATTATTGTAGATGTTTAATGTTTCTAGGCTTTTTAATTGACCTATGCTATATGGAATTCGACCACTTAATTGGTTTGCATGCAAATCTAAATATCTCAAAGATTGAAGTTTTCCTATTCTCTTTGGAATGACCCCTCTCAAACTATTGTTTGAGAGTAAAAGGAATTCAAGTTTTGTTAAATGAATAATGTCTTTAGGAATTTCTCCTATTAATTTATTATTGCTAAGGTCTAACTGAGCCAATTGATTCAAACTTTTGAGACCCGTAGGAATATGACCAGTTAACTTATTATCTTGAAGCCCTAAAAAGGTTAAGTTGATCAAATTGGCCACGGTTACAAAAATGTTATCCGTGAGCATGTTAGAGGACAGATCTAAAAGTGTTAATTTAGTTAAATTGGCAATGCCTTGAAGTATACTAGTGATTCCCATGCCTGGAAGACTTAATGCGGTCAACATGGTCAAATTGGCAATGGCTGTAGGTATACTCCCGGTGAGGTTAAAACTAAGACGTAAAGAAGAGAGGGGTAGACGGAATATTTCCAAAGGAATAGAACCTGAAATATTAACACTGGCAATGGATAGATGTGTAAGATGTGTCAGATTACCCAGCGAATGTGGTATTGTGCCTGAGAAGTCGTTGTTTTCAAGAAGAAAGTACTCCAAGTACTCCGAGCCCGACTCCGCTAGAAGCAAGTTCTCCGAGCCCAACTGCGCTAGAAGCAAGTACTCCAGTTGCTGCAGCGAGCCCAACTCCGCTGGAATTCTTCCTGTCAACCAATTCCGAGAAAGATCCAAGGAACGCAATTGCTGCAGTGAGCCCAACTCCGCTGGAATTCTTCCTGTCAACCAATTGTAAGAAAGATCCAAGGAACGCAATTGCTGCAGTGAGCTCAATTCGGCTGGAATTCTTCCTGTCAACGAATTTGAAAAGAGATCCAAGGAACGCAATTTCTGCAGTCGGCCCAATTCGGCTGGAATAGAACCGTTCAGATAATTGAAGCTGAGGTCAAGTGCTCGCAGGGATTTCAGGTGGCCAAATTCAGCTGGAATTCTTCCTGTGAAAGAGTTACCAGAAAGATTGAGGCTATGCAGTAATGAGAGGCTGCTGAGAGATGATGAAAGACTACCTTCCAATCCTAGTTCGGAATAGGTATCTCCGTATTCATCGACAATGAAATGTGCATGAAGGTCAATCGCTACGACTCTATTTGTGTGTGGCCTGCAGCTAATGCCATACCATGAGGAGCAGATATTGTGGGAGTTGTGGGCCGTCCAGTTGGAGAGCTTTCCGGAGGGATCCTTTGTGATGCAGCTTTTGAATGACAAGAGAGCAGCAACGTCCCTTTGCTCGTGGGCATCCATTGACATTGATGATTCCACCATGAATTCGTCTTCCTCATACACATTAGCGCGTTCAGAATCAAGAGGAGGATGAGGATGAGAATATGGGTTCCTCTTAGACATTAGTGGTGCAGGCAGAGGAGAGAGAGGATTGGAACGAAGATGGGAATATGGATTCGTCATAGACGTGGGTGCAGGCAGAGAGGCAGCGATGCAGAGAAGCATTAATGAAATAAAGAGAAGAGCCATATTGTCCGTCTACCTCTTTCAAATCGCAAAATCCGTGTGAGGTGTATGTTATGGGGTGCATACATATTTATACATCAAATCTCAACAATGAGTGGCAACCATTAATTCCGTAGAATGCAGAGATAAGGAAAAGCGTTACCGTGGGGGTCTCCATGAGAAGGGGAAAATATTAAAAAGGTTCTTTCTCGCTGATAAAGACCAGATTGACAACACAACACATATTTCTTATTTGAATATTTAATAAAAAAAATAGTTAAAGATAATATGTACT
>APFE030015983.1:0-20813 GCA_000404065.3 Pinus taeda | reverse complement strand
TTAACAAAAATGGTTATGCTCAAAGAGGGCATAGCAGAGAAAGAACTCTCCCTTTTGGTTTTATTTTTTTGTGGTGTGTATAAACAAACACACACACACACAAGGGGGAAGGGTATGAGGACTGGTACCAGTTACTAGTTATGCCAAGTGGAAAGAGAATCCTGATATTTCACATAAATAAAGAGAGAAGACATGCCATCTAAATTAAGATAGGGTGGGAGCTTAAAACCCTAAGGTGGATTATGTGATAGATATTGCAGGAGAGAAAGGCAATGTTTCTCTTACCCTTACTAGCGGGAGAGAAAGGCTCATAATCCCAATAAAGGGTTTGTAGGATGTTGAAAAAGGAGAGGAGGAAATATCTTGAAATCCTCTTGGTTTATTTGACAATTAGAGGAAGATCTTAGGGGAAACTAACAATAGAATATAGTTGAAGGTTGGGAGTAGATTTGTAGCCTTTAGCATAATTTCAGGAATAAATCAAAGATAAGTAGTGTTCTTGGAGTTAAGGGTACTCCTTAGATAATTTGAATGTTGAGGCAATTCATATTTATATAAATACTATGACTATGACTTGATTATAGGTTGGAAGGACATGGTATAGGTAAGAGGAATTTGTACAGTAAATTTTTATTGTCAATTGAAGTTTTTATATCTAATATGAAAGAAAATGATTACATTGCAAAGAGAATATTACTATCCAAAAACTGAAAATCTATAGAATTATTTGTTAGAGACGAGCTAAATACAGTTAGAAAAATAAAATTTTGAGACTTGGGTTATTGCTCAGAAGAGAGTCTAAATGAGAATGTAGTTATATGATATCTTCCCATGATAAGAGCTAGAGTAATAAATAATAAAATAATACAGGGAGGAATTTTTGGTGAAGCACAGGTTGAAATCCCTTGAGAGAATCCAGATGGTATGACCATCATATTGACTACATGTTTGGTTGCGGGTTGGAATTAATAGGACTTAGGGACTAACAAAGGTTCCTGGTTACATGTACCTTTGTTTCCATGGACTAGAAAAATATGTCTTTATATAGATATATAAATCTATTTACATGTCTCAATATATAAGTTATTTTTTAACCAAAATAATATATTGAAAAATATATACATTCTCTTGTATTAAATCAAAACAAAACAAAAATTCATAGTAGATTGCACATGCAAGCGGTTGCATAAAACAAGAATGAAATAAATTAAATACCCTCTAATTATAAAACAATATAGAACTGTTACAAAAAGGGAACTAATGAATACATATCCATATATACTTAAGAAGTACATGTGAAGCCATTTTGGAAAATATTATAAAATATTCCATTAGACAAAGAGTGATACAAGAAGAAGTCATTTGTAAAAACGAATTATTAAACATTTGTTAGTTACCAATACAATTTCATCACACATAAAACTTGAGTGCATGCAAAACATATATATCTATGTATGTTTAGTATCCCAATAGGCACAAAATTTATAGAATGTAATTAAAAGAAATAAGTAATAGTTACCTATTGAAATAACAAGTGACCCTCTAAGGTCATTGCTGACTTGGGTTACTCGCAAAATTTACAAGTATTTACAAATTAAATAGTCATTTATACTCTTAGCCTAGGAGGGTATTTCCATTATGCTTAAAGACAAGAATACTTATAACCCTGATCTAAAAGAAATCAAGTATGCAGTAATTTTGGAAGTGGTAGTCTATAAAGATAAAAATCCGACTTGAATTGAAAAAGAAGGGGTTGCAACTCGCAGGTGAGTACTGCACCTGGAGACTACACTGAAAACAAATAGAACTCTCTCCGTACACTCTACATTCATCAAATGAGTAATTACATCATTAAGTACATTACTAGAGATCAGGAAGTTGCAACAAAACTCCTAAACTCTAGGAACAAATCCTAAACTAAGGAGATACATTACAACTTGTGTAACCATTTCTCCATTAATGAAAAATAATATTAATTATATTCAACTCCCCCCCTTAATGAAGAAAGGATTATCCTGAACTCCTAGCACCCCTCTAAACAATTCAAACTTTACACGCCCCAGAGGCTTAGTAAAAATATCAGCCATGTTATCACAAGTTTTACAATTTTCAATACATATCTCTTTTGACTCCTATTTCTCTCGAAAAAAATGAGCCTGGTCTTTCCATACCTCCAATCCCAAGCAATAATGAAGATTTCCGAGATCTTTCATCTCAAACACTTGTCACATCTGTTGCTTGATTTCTTCGATCAGATTGTTAGAATTCCCTGTTATGATCATATCATCTACATACAAATAAATCAAAATAATTTTCCTCCATTTATTAAACTTGGTATAAAGATTTGGATCATTCAAGCTCCTATGAAAGCCATGTTGTACAAAAAATGAGTCAATTTTCTCATAGCACAACCTAGGTGCCTGTTTTAAACAATAAAGTGCCTTTTTCAATTTACACACAAGATGTTCCTGCCACTTTATCACAAAACCTTCAGGCTGTACTAAATAAATTTCTTCCTTCAAGTCACCATTCAAAAATGCAGACTTAACATCTAGCTGGTGTAGCTGCCATTTGTGTTTTGTTGCTAAGGAAATTAGCATTCTAATGGTGTTTAATTTGACTACAGAAGCAAAGGTGTCATCGAAATCTATTCCCTCTTGCTATAAGTAACCCTTTGCTACCAGTCTAGCTTTAAGTTTCTCTATACTCCCATCTACATTTATTTTTTGTTTATACAGCCATTTGCATCCTATGGGGGTTTTACGTTCAGGAAATTCAACCAAATCCCAAGTATGGTTTCTTTTTATTAATTCTATTTCCTCATACATTGCAGCCCTCCATGCATCAGATTTACTTGATTTCTCATGATTTTCAGGTTCTATAATGTTTAAAATCTTTGACATTAATGCATAGTCTTTAAATTTAGAAGGTAATCGAGTCTTCCTACTTGATATTCTTGGTAGGGGACTTACCTCAAATATTTCTATTTCATCCTTTTCTGGGCTTGTATTATTGATTACATTACCTATTACTTCTTCTTCTTGTTTCTGCTCCTGCTCTTCATCCTCCTCACTGTTTTCTTCCATTAGAAATAGAATGTGCCAATCACTGTTAGAGTCATCCTTTCCTTCTTCAACCTGTTCTAGTTCTAACATTGTAAATTCCCCAGGATGCCCAAGATTGAAAGGACCAACATGTTCGCCCTCCATAAGTCGCATAAGGCCTTCAACCAGATCAGAAACAAACTGGAAACTCCGTGTTTGTTTCCCATCTACATAGACTGTCAAAGGCTCCTTGCGCAAAGCCTGAGCAATGAAATTACTTACAACCCAACCATCATCAAGGCACATTCGCAGACCGTATGTATTGAAAATTCAAGCAATCAGAAACTCAACATTTTCTCCCCTGTGATAATCCATAGTCAGAGTTTCGGTTGTTCTCTTACCCTCATCATAGTAATTGCAGACTATGATGGGATTAACATTGCGCTAGTAAGCTTCAGTTTGAGGATGTTCAAGAGGATCTCCATAAACCTCACTAGTACTTGTAAGCAAAAAATGTGGTCCGACACGCTTGGAAAGTCCGAGCATGTTCAAGGTTCCCACAACATTAGTTTTGATAGTCTTCACGGGATTGTGTTTGTAATGCACAAGGGAAGCGAGGCAAGCCAAATGGTAGATCTGATCAACCTCCAACAATAAGGCTTCCACAACATCATGCCTTATCCGTTCAAACCTTGGATTGCCAAAATGATGCAAAACATTCTCCTTCCTTCTTGTGAAGAAATTGTCGACAACAATAACACTGTCACCTCTTGCCATGAGCTTGTCAACTAGATGACTGCCAACAAAGCCAGCTCCACCCGTCACGACAACTCGCAGGTACTTTCTCTTCAAACCTAGGAGTACTTTAAACCAAGAATTCACCCTCGAACCCAAATGATACTGAGCAACCCGAAAAACAGGAGTCTCATAAACAACCCGATGAGGTTTGTCGGGCACAAACCTTCCATTTTCATTAACATTAGAAGCCAAAAAACCAGGCTGAAGGATAAAGAAAGTCGATGCGATGGCGATTACTATCAAAATAAATAGCAGCCGCTGCTCCCTGAGCAAATAATCTACTGACCTCATAATAGACCACGACTTTTCTGGCTTAGGAGAGTACTCATCACTGTTATTCATATTGATAAAATTTCTGATCCTCTAATGAATGAGTCTTCAATGAGCCACCACCGAGCAAGTCCGATCTATTGCCAACAAACAAATCAGGAACTCCAATACGCCACCGCCTGGCAAATAAGATCTGCTACCACCAAAAAGATCAGGAACTCCAATGCGCCACCACCGGGCAAATCCGATCTGCTGCCACCAAACAGATTAGCAACTCCAATGCGCCACCACCAGGCAAATCCGATCTGCTGTCACCAAACAGATCATGAACTCCAATTCGCCACCACTGAGAAAATCCGATTTGCTACCACCAAGCATATCAAGAACTCCAATGTGCCACCATCACGCAAATCCGATCTATTGTCACCGAGTAGATCTGAAATTTCAAAGTGCCACCACTGGGCAAGGCCGATCTGTAAAACATTGCAGATCTTTCAAAGAGAAAGAGGCTGGTGCTCCTTGACGGAAAAAGATCCACGCCGAAAACAAAATCGATGTGTCTTACGAAATTGGGGCAATTATCACTCTCAATTCCACGCCAATAGCAATTTTTGGTGTGACTATCACTTTAAAAACTGCGCCAAATGGTGTGACTGTTCTTCAATAAACCATGCCAATCCCTCTTTCCGCTCAAAAATGGCGCGACTGTTCGTGACGAAACTGCGCCAACCCTTTTTTCCACTCAGAGATGATCAGTCATCTGAGACCTGTGCTTCAGGTGTTACTGTAGTCCACTTGATTCTACAAATGCTTCTATATACACTACCACCACTACACGTTTGTAATTAACGATGCATCCTAAAAAAAAATAATTTAGGTTGTCGCTAATCTTTGCTCTGATACCAAGATAAAAATAAGAGTTGAATTGAAAAAGAAGGAGTTGCAGCTCACAGGTGAGTACTGCACCTAGAGACTGCACTCAAAACAAAGATAACTCTCTTTGTACACTCTATATTCATCAAATGAGTAATTACATCATTAAGTACATTACTAGATATCAGGAAGTTGCAACCAAACTCCTAAACTCTAGGAACAAATCCTAAACTAAGGAGATACGTTACAACTTGTGTAACCATTTCTCCATTAATACAAAATAATATTAATTATTTTCAACTTATAATAAGTTAATAACCCAATACAATCAATAGATAGGGCTTAGGTTTCACACCTAGACAAGCCTCACAAGAGTCAAACCAAAAAGATTTAGAATCTGGACTTTTTAAGTATTCAAAGAAGAATATATGAAAGCTTCTTAATTTCCTCAAAGACCTTGCAAGAGCCATATTGCAACATACCTCACTTGAAATACAAATCAAGTGTTCTGTTAGTAAATTTTAATAAAATGTTTGCAAAAGAAAAGAAATAAATTATTGGAGGGCCATGATATTTTATCTTCAAGAGTCGACGAGAATAGACCCTCCCATGCCTGTAAAGGAACACAAGGATTATCAATAGAAGACCTTGTAATTATTTTTTAAAGACAACATGTGGATGAAAACCCTTACAATATGCCATGGAAGTTATTAGGCTCACCTTTAGGAAGAGAAACTATTACAATAATCATTTCAGGGCTATTCTCAGAGGTCAAATAATAGTCTCCTAGAAAGAACCCTTGTTCAAAGTTCCCAAACTTGAATGTACCAAGCCATTACATAGATACTATGTTAGCATTGGAATTAAGGCAACTCACCCAAGAAGAAAATGTAATGAAAAAACCTACCTTGCCAAAATTAAAATAGGAACTAGAAATTTACCTTCAAATCATGATGACTGGAAGTTGTGGAAGAAGACTTGAACCACTGTTATAAAGCTCTACTAGCAAAAAATTTAAATTTAACTGTTGAAGGAGAAGAAAAATCTCCAATAGGGATTCAGGTAGCCAGATCCATTTAGTCATTTCTCATAGTGAAAATGAGGTCATGATGGTGAGGTTAGGACAGGTAGTTACCCTAACGAAGTGTTAATAGATCCCCTTTGTATGATTATAGTGAGAATCAATGGTGACTAAAGTGCCAAAAATTCTCCTCCAACTAGGATGCTATTAATGAAAACCCTATTTGCGGACAATTAGATCAAAAGATATGTAACCATAAGAAGTGAAGAAGGTAATAACATAGAAATAATTCAATACAATACTTTTCATTTTTCATATGCTAGCCACTATAGAATACTATAGCACATGCATAACCAAATTAATCTAGGTGGGCAAATAAAAATGTTTAAGAGGTATGCCAATACCTAGACACGTAATCGATACGTAGGATGGTTTTTATACGAATTAATTTGGAATGGGATGCATATAAAAAGTAATGAGATCAATACATAAGTTGTAAGTAAGACCACAAAGGTTTTGATAAAATTATTAGCTGTAAGTAAGGCCCCGATTTTCATATCGAATATAAATAAGGTCCAAAGTTTTATATATGTGTACGTTATAAAAAGACGATAATGGCTATATAAACCATACAAGTATAATAAATATATATGTATTAATTTCTTGGAAGGACTTCTAGCTATTGAGACTTAAATTGAAGCTTGAGCAAAATCCATGGTAAGAAAACAAGAAAGAAAGTGAGTAATAAATAATTGTATATGCAGTTTGTAATATAAAAATAACTTGCATTTTTATTCGAGATGATAATGTTGGGGGATACTTTTTTCTACATAGAAATAAATTATTATAGGTGAGCAAAAATATGCAACATAAGAGAAAGAAAAGTATTATATCGAGATAGATAATTTTCAACAAAAAGAAATAGTAACAATGGGAGATGTGACACATGAATATATTTGGCATGAGCTAAGACCTAAGAAATCTTGTTGAGAGGAAAACCTAGCTCGAAGGTGAGGATCCTCTATTCTCCTTCTCTAATTAGAAAATGGTTGTGAGTACAAATAATTATGGCTTGTGGTCGATGGTCTATGATAGTGCACAAATCATCTTTGTGTGATCTATATCCTATCCCTCTTGGCTAATTTTTTGCATCCATGGAACAAATTGACTCGAAATAATGGAGCCCATTTTCTTCCAAGTGACCCGATTATACTACAGCCTAATAGCCTACTAGTGGCTAGGTTTGGTCACCCCATCTATTAACAAGAGTTATGATATATACTCTTCTAGAGTCTTGTTCATTGTAATAGTGTGGCTAGCCCATTTTTCATGAATAATGGGGGATGACATACCATCTTCTCAAATTATTATGGTGAAAATAGGAAGGTCGAATTATGAGTGGCATAACTTTCACATACAAACTCTAATTCATGCAATTCATTCACCATTAGAAAAGTATTTGTGTGTACCACAAGAAAAACTGGAGTGACACTAAAGATACAAAGTAATTCCCTGAAAACAATGTCATTTAATGTCTCAAAATGCTCCGATAATGTTTTAGGCCCCAATTTGACAAACTTGGTCCTACTAGTAAAAAGGGTCGTATGAGCTGATTCTTCCAAATTTTTCATTTTGAAAGCATCGATATGGATGAAAAAAATTATAGTGATCAAATCCATATCATAAATTGTGGGTATTCCAATCCCTTTCCTTTCAAATATGATATCTCCTTTTTCTCAGTAGACAATGGTTTGTATTGTTTTGTCCTGTAACTAAATTGCTAATGACAGAATTTTTCTTTTCTTCTAACAACATTCAATCTTTTTTGGTTGTCAAAGTCAATTTGATTCTATTATAAGGAGGGTAAGCATCACAGGTAGCTCTTTACCTTTTCCTTTTCTCCCCAAAGGTAGGGTACATACATCAACAACCTTAAAAATTTGGTGGTGATTCCATCTATATTCATACTTCCCAGTTTCAAATCATGAAACTCCTTGGCTCTATTATCAATGTATCTTTCAGGTAAATATTATTTCTTAAATATGTCCTTAAAATGTTTCCATGTTGTCTCCTTTTTCTTGATAACATTAGAAATTTTGGTATTCTCCCACCAAATATTGGATTCACCATTTAATTCGTGCATCGTAAGCCTAGCTTTTGGGTTATTAGAATACTGATAAAGATGAAAATATTTTCCTATATTACTCAACCATGCATTTTTTCTTTAGAATCTCATTCTAAAATCAATGACATCAATTTCTTAAATTCTCATTATAGTTCTTCTATATTGTTCTTTTTTCTCATAGTGTTTGTTGATTTTGTTCACTATTGTCTAATGCTTTACTGGTCAAATTTATTATGTTAGTTTCATTTGACAATTCATTTCCTAGATTAGGTGGATCATTTGTTTTTAAATCTTCCTTCCGTTCCTCTAGAATCCTTTCCTTAATATTATAGTTTTACCCATTATTTTTCATTTTTCATCGTTTATTTTATTTTATCAATAGATCTTTTTAATATTATTTCATTCATCCTCTATTTTTCTTATTACATTTTATATTACTCTACCTACATCCAATAGGTGTTTGCTATAAGTTTTATGCTTATCTATTTTCAATTTGCATCTTTTTCATAGTTTCTTAAAGGACTTAATACATATCTCGACTATCTTGATTCCTAGAGTTTTGTATTTCAATAGATATCCCTTTTCATGATTCTTTACCTCGATGATGTTCACTCCCTTCATGGCTTCACTACAGAGCCTCTCCTTCTCCCTTCTCAACCATCTAACATGTAAAAATTGTGATAAAACTTATTAGTTATTCTATTTTTATTTTATTTGTTTATTTTATGCTCATATATGTCCAAGTGTTGTAAACCAGTTGTTTGATACTATTTTTGATACCTCAATAAATCTCCTAATTTATATTTTTTATTTTTACACAAGTTATAACTTAGCTTGTGAGATGTCTTTATCTAAGTTTATTATTGACTATAGATTAACTTTTGTTACCTTATAAATTTTCATAGAAAATGCACTCTACCATGTCATTTGGTGACTCGTTGAACCACAATGGGGAAGATTATATATTAACCCCACCCTTATGGTTTTCCCCTTCCCTCAATTGATTTCAACAAGGTTTTATTTTCTACTAAGGGGATATGTATTTGTTGTATGTCTCGCATGACACTTGCGCTTAATTTCTTCATATTTATCACTATGTTCATGTGCTCAAATGTTATTTCGGATCTTAATAAACTAATGGCGATTCTCCTTCTTGTCCTAAATGCATGTTTGTTATGGTTTGTTATCTAATTTTTTATGATAAAATATAGTGTTAAATATAATAAATAAATAAAATAATAATTTTATAATTTAAAATTTAGAAGATTTAAGAAAAACATTTATTTTAGAATAACTTATTTTCACTTTTTTTGTCATTGCAACTCCAAGTTAAATTGTTCATTAAAAAACAGTGTCATGAGTAATAATTAAAATAATATTATATTTATTAATTGTAAAACTATTATTATTTTTATTTTCAAATTGCCCAGTAAAATATGAATGATTTATTTTCAATTATTTTAATTTCATTTAATTCACAATAGTTTTTTACAATCCATATAAATGAGTTATCTTATTGAATTTTTTTATAGTGTTATAAAATAATAATAATTATAAGATAAGATTTTAAATATTATTTAATTTAATTTTAAATTTCATATTTGATTTAAAAAACAAACAATCCTGCCAAAAAAGCGATTGTCTAACACGAACATTGTGAAAATTGTCAACCTCTTTCACTAATAATTATCGGTGTTATTTTGAATGAAACAGAACGCTCTATTCCGACCAATATTTCGAAGGAGATGGTAGTGGATTTGAGAATAAGAGAGTAAACATTCAAATGGAAATGATACGTAGAAATTAGACGGTACAATGTTTAAAACCGTTTCAAATGGAAATGCGTTGGTTTCATGATTGTCCTTGGCTTTTATCAGCTTCATTTTCGTTTGGTTAGTTGGCTTTTACAATCCGTTTTCTTTTACTGTTCTTTTGATCGTTTTGCTGGTTGATCTTTTCTTCGATTTTTTTTTGGTTGATAGATTTTCTTTTATAGCAGAGATGACACTTGAAACTTGATGGGAACAAAACATCGCTCCCTTTGTCACTTTTGGATCTCATACAATGAGCGAGGTAGCCTAGGAAGGCCTATTGGACCACATGGAAAGTTGTATATAGAAGTGAAATTCGTATTCATTTAACACCTTCAATCACTTCTTCAATCACTTAGTTCGATCTGCAATAGAAAGAAGAAGAAAGAAGAAGAAAGGAAGTGCGAAGAGACTAGAAGAGAATAAGAAACCTTGGTGAAGGAAAGAAGACATAATTCTTAACAATTTCTTCTCACACGTGCAAACCTACCAAGGAAAGAAGACATAATTCTTAACAATTTCTGCTCACACATGCAAACCTATAGTTGAAGGCTCAAACTATGATTTGACCAACAAAAGAGAAGTTTTCCTTTTGGTGCACACAGAAAGAATACACTAAGCTTTTCTCCTCAACAATTTTGAAGTTGTATGGAACACATATATGTATGGTTTAATTGTAGAAATATCTCAAAAACCTTTAAGATAACACTGGACAATACGAACATAAACCTATGCAATTAGAAACTTTATACTAACAATCAAAATTTTACCCAAACTAAACCAAGTTAGGAACAGATTGACATTGATATTCAAGGTAATAGACAAGTGAATATCTACTGTACCTGTAGTTTAATTTTATTAAGTGAATTGTGTAACTCATCATACAACTTTTTCTCATCATACAAAGGAAAAAGTTATCAATATTTCAAGGTCTTAGGAGGAACTTCAACGTCAAGTTTTAGTCCTCCACTTTTGAACAAGGAGACACTGATTTCCAATCGAAGGTACACGATTCTCAAGTGAACATGGCATGATTTCCTCTTTTTTACCATGATCTCTAAGCACAATTTCCTTTCTCAAAATTACCTTTAAACATAACAACAATGTACTCTAATATATCCACAACTCGAATACCAGAAGCTACTGACCATTCATCGATAATTATAGCTTTGATCAGCAAAAAAAAACCCTTTCCAAGGGCCAAAGAATTATGTCGCGCCTGTTGTTCTGCTTCGTGTACTTGCCCCTGCGAAATAGCAGGGAAATCATTCCAGCGCTCAATTTCTCTCGGTATGGCTATGCATGCAAATACAACATTATCCAACACATCCCACTAATGCCCAAAAACAAATGGCAATCGGTCACATCCCACTGATGCCCAAAAACAAATGAAAATCAGTCATGACCGTTGATGAAGGGTCTTCTTAGCAATCCCATGATTGAGATCTTCACTACTAAGATATCTATTGCAGGCGGTTCAGTAAAATTAATGAGGGTGGTGGCAACGCCCTCTATACAAAGTCACTTTTATTCAAAGAATCTTAGAAAAATGGGGATTTCCATGTCCCTCCTTAAGTTTACTAAACGGAATGCTATAGATATTAGTAGTAAAGATTTGAATCAAGGGATTTCTATTTTGAAAACGACCTAGATTGGGGACATCTTAAAATAAGATATTTATTCTTGCACGAGGAGTTGGCTAAAGATAGAGAGTCAGTTCACTAAGTGACTGAGTATTTGAGTGTTGAGTCAAATGGAGTTAAGTGATAGATATATTTTAGTGTATGGTTGCATGTCAAGACAAGTAGCTAGTTGGAAAATGATAAATACCCTTCATCGGGTTCATTGTAAGCATCATGTTTTGTGCAATCAATAGAATAGAAGTAGTTTGTGTTTTATGTGTGAATTCATGCTATGTCTCCTTAGCCTTTCCAAAAAATTGGTATCAGTGTGAGGTTACACAAAGCAGGTTACACGAAGCAAACAAGAACACAAAGCAGGTTACACAGAGCAAACAAGAACATATTCTTGCACGAGGAGTTGGCCTAAGATAGAGTCAGTTCACTGAGTGACTGAGTATTTGAGTGTTGAGTCATGTGGAGTTAAGTGATAGATATATTTTAGTGTGTAGTTGCATGTCAAGACAAGTAGCTAGTTGGAAAATGATAAACACCCTTCATCGGGTTCATTGTAAGCATCATGTTTTGTTAGCTTGTGTTTTATGAGTGAATTCATGCTTTTTCTCCTCCGCCCTTCCAAAAAATTGATATCAGAGTGAGGTTACAAAAAACAGGTTACACAGAGCAAAGAAAAATGGATTGTCAGTGTGAGAGGATTTTTTTTTTTTCCTCGTGGTGTTTAAACGTTAATGCATCCTATAGTGGTAATATAGGGCGTGTGGTGTTAAAACATTAACACATCCTACAATTATATATAGGGCATTATAACGCGTTTAGGCTCACGAGAGAGCCGCATTAGCACAAGATGTTTGAGGTTTCTTGTGAACGAAAATGTTTGACCATTATTTGACAAATAAATGGTGGAAAACAATAGTAGTAGTAGTGATAATTGTATGGTGGAAAACAAACAAAAAGTAAACAATTGTAGACTGATTCAAAAAAGACACTTTCGTTGTAAATATAATACTTGGAATATAAGAAAACCAAAAATAACACAACCTCACAACCTCACTTAAGGTTCTATTATAAAACATATTTCTTAAAAAAATTTGAAAAACAAATATGGATAAGTAATACATATTTCCAATAAGAAGAAAAAAATACTAGCTCATCGTCTATGTGGAGAAGCAGGTGGCTTACTGCTGCTTGTCTTGTTCTAAATATAACACTTGGAATGTAAGAAAACCAACTGAATATAACACTTTTGAATGTAAGAAAACCAACAATAAAACAACCTCACTTACGATTCTATTATCAAACATATTTCTTTATAAATTTTGAAAACCAAATTTTGATAAATAATACATATTCCAAATAGGAAGAAAAATTTACAAGCTCGTCGTCTATGTGGAGTAGGTGGCTCACTTGCATGCCAATATTTTTACTCCTGCTTGTTCTAAATATAACACTTGGAATGTAAGAAAACCAACTAAATATAACACTTGGAATGTAAGAAAACCAACAATAATACAACCTCACTTACGGTTCTATTATCAAATATATTTATTTATAAATTTTGAAAAACAAATATTGATAAATAATACATATTCCAAATAAGAAGAAAAATTTACAAGCTCATCATCTATGTGGAGTAGGTGGCTCACGCATGCCAATATTTTTGCACGCTCCACGCTTGCAAACTTATAGTAACAATTAACAATCACTGCACATCATGTACTTATAGTAACAATTAACAAACATTGCACATCATGTCATCTCCATTTGCATTGTCATGTTTCCCAATCATGTCATCTCCATTTTCACTGTCTTGATGCCCAATTATAATGTAAGGGAACTTTTCCAATACTTGTGCAACATTTCTTAAATCTTCATCCCCAAAGTAATTTGTGGCAATAACCATTATTTGGGGTTTAAAATATGTGTATTCTTGTGTAAGTGTTGCAGGATTTGTCGCCAATCTTGTTTATGATAATGCTTAAAATAAAGCTATATAATTGCTGACTAACCAACAAACTTTTTGTTCTGAGTTATCAGAATTAGCTTGACAAATTTATAGATATAGTTAGTGATCATTCAAAAAGTAGATTAGTAAGATACTCCATAATGAAATTAGAAATATGTGGGCTATATAATAATGTATTTGTTGATTCTATGGAGATATGAGATTCCAATGAGAGTTCAACTCATGGATTGAGAATCACTCCCTCTTATTTTTTGTTTATTGGTTTTGTTTATGTTTTCATATGCATGCTATTGCTAGATTTAACATGGTCTCAGAGCTATGTTAAGAGAGTTGATTTATATGTAAAGTGTGTGTTGTTGGCAGGCAATTTCAAAAGTTAGTGAAAGCCATTTGCAAGAGTTTTCATAATTTTGTGAAGCCTGTGCAGATTCAAGTTATTGGTGGGAGTGCTTAGCAGTTAGCAGCAATGGCCAACAATATGAATATTTCTTAGCCACAAATACCATTGTTTAAAGGGGAGAACTTTGGTTTTGGAGCATTAAGATGAAAGCATTGTTTGTTTCACAAGATTTGTGGGATTTCGTAGAGAATGGATATACAGAACTAGATTCTCACACACTTGCCCACTAGAGTCAAGGCTAAAGAAACCAGCTAAAGGAAAATCGTAACAAATATTCGAAGGCTCTCTTCCTAATCCAACAAGCAGTGCATGATTCTATTTTCCCTAGACTAGTTGGAGTAATAAAATCAAAGGAGGCATGGGATGCTTTGCAGCAAGCATATCAAGGAAGTGATAAGGTAAAAATTGTTAAGTTGGAATCATTAAGAAGAGAATTTGAAACCTTGTGCATGCAAAAATCATAATTTATTCAATATTTTCTCACTAGAGTTATGGGTATAGTCAATGAATTTAGGTCTTATGGAAAAGATTTAAAAGATCAAAAAATTGTTGAGGATATTTTAAGAAGTTGGCCTACAAAATTTGATGGGGTTGTTTTTGCTATTGAGGAATCTAAGGATCTAACTCAGTTGTCTATGAATGAGCTAATGGGGTATCTTCAATCTCATGAGCAAAGAATCAATAGATATTCTGAAAAATCTATTGAGCAAGCTTTTCAAGTAAGAGGAAATATTTTCAAAGACAAAAGTGGTTCCTCTGATGAGAAAAGCGAGAACACTTTTGGAATAGGAAGAGGAACATGACAAATATACAGAAGAGGCAGAGGTCGAGGAAGATGTTTTCCTACATACAACAAAGGAAGAGGTAATGATGAAAGTGATGGAGATAAAAGATTTAATAAATCCCAAGTTCAGTGTTTTTATTGTAAAAAACTTGGCCATTATGAAAGAAATTTTTGGAAGAAAAAAACACAACAAGCTAATTTTTCTGAAGAAAATGATATTGGTTGCAGCAATCACATGACAAGAAACAAAGATGGCTTTGTAGAGATAGATGAATCTACATAATCTAATGTACTATTGGGAGATGACAGGCCAGTTGAAGCTAGAGGTAAGGGAACAATTGCTGTGAAGACAAAAGAAGGAAACCCAAAGCACAATAATGATGTTTTATATGTTCCTGCTCTAGCACATAATGTTTTGAGTGTGGGGCAGCTCCTTGAAAAGGGATATTTAATTCTTTTCAAGGACAAGCAATCCATAATATATGATAAATATGATCACAATAAAATTATTGCTAGGACTAATATGCTGCAAAACAGAATTTTTGCTTTCAATCTCCCTTGCGAAGCAAGTACAACATTAAATGGTGCTTATGATGATAGTTCCTGTCTATGGCACATAAGGTATGGACAGTTGAATATGAGAGGCTTGAAATTATTATATAAAAAGCAAATGGTCAAAGGGTTACCACTTATTGGTTCCACTGATAAAGTCCGTGAAGCGTGTATTCTTGGTAAGCAACATAGGGATTCATTTCCAGTAGGAAAATCATGGAGAGCAATTAAACCATTGGAACTAGTGCATGCAGATATATGTGGTCCTATGAAAACCTTGTCTCTCAACAAAAATAAGTATTTCATTATTTTTGTGGATGATTTCAGTAAAATAACATGGATAGATTTCATTAAAGAAAAATTTGATGCATTTTTCATATTTCAACAATTTAAAGCTCTTGTGGAAAAGCAAAGTGGTTATTGTCTAAAAACATTACGCAGAGATAGAGGTGGAGAATTCACTTCTAATAAGTTTGATTCTTATTGTAAAATTAATGGAATTCAAAGGCAATTGACAACTATTTGTACTCCCCAACAGAATGGCATTGCTGAATGTAAGAATAGAACAATTGTTGAGATGGCTAGGAGCATGGTGAAGGGTAAAAGCCTTCCAAACATTTTTTGGGTTGAAGCTATAGCTACATCTATTTATTTTCTTAATAGATTCCTAACAATAAGTGTGCAAAATATTACCCCTTATGAAGCATGGTGTGGAATAAAACCCAATTTTTCTCATTTAAGAGTCTTTGGTTGCATTTGCATTTTTATTGGATATTGTGAGGAAACCAAAGGTTATAGATTGTAGAATCTACAAACTGAAAACTTAATGATTAGCGTGATGTGTTATTTGATAAGAAAGAAGAATGGAAATGGAATCATGATGTGCAGCAACAAAATCCAAGTATTGTTGTACAATAAGATGAATATTTTATTTCTGCAAATCCATCTAGTAATAAAATACTTCAGTGTCCACATCCACTCCATCATCTTCTGCTACTTCCAGTCCTGTTTAAAGTCCAAGTCCTCCAAAAAGGACCAAATCTTTAAATGCAATTTATGGTTATACTTGTTTTGTTTTGTTGTCTCAGATTGAAGCAAAACCAAGATGTTTTGAAGATGCAGTAAAAGAGTTAGTTTGGTGCGAAGAAGTGGATGAAGAGATGGCAACAATTAAAAAGAATGCAACATGGGAGCTTGTGGATCCTCCTACTGAAAAAGAAGTCATTGGGGTGAAATGGTTGTATAAAACCAAGTATGCAGTTGATGGATCAGTACAAAGGCACAAAGCAAGGTTAGTAGCAAACGGATATGTTCAACAACTAGGTATTGACTACTATGAAACATATGCTCCTGTTGCAAGATTTGATACAATCAAAACTATTTTGGCATTTTCAGCACAATATAAATGGTTAGTTTATCAATTTGATGTTAAATCAGCCTTTCTAAATGGTGATTTGAAAGAAGATGTATATTTTCACTAGCCCCAAGGATATGAAGAAGCGGAAATTGAACACAAAGTCTACAAAATGAAAAAGGCTCTTTATGGGCTTAAACAAGCTCCAAGAGCATGGTACAGCAGAATTGACACTTATTTTTTGAAAAAGGGATTTAATAGAAGTGAAAATGATCACACATTATATATCAAGTCAAATGGTAATGAAATAATTATTGTGTGCTTATATGTAGACAACTTGATATACACATCTTCAAGTAATTTGTTAGTGGAAGAGTTTAAGGAGGCTATGATGACTGAATTTGGAATGACTGATTTGGATTTGCTCCATTATTTTCTTGGCATAGAAGTGACACAGTTGAGTGATGGATTTTTTTTTTCACAAGAAAAATATGTTTCAAATCTTCTTAAAAAATGGCAAATGGGAAATTGTAAACCCATGAGCACAACCATGAATACAAATGAAAATTTTTTTGTAGAAGATGGAGCTGAAAAGGTAGATGCTCAATCCTATAGGAGTTTGGTAGGAAGTCTTTTCTATCTTACTACCACTAGGCCTAATATTATGCATGCAGTAGGCTTGATTTCCAGATTCATGCAAAGTCCAAGTAAGATCCATTTTGGAGTAGCAAAAGGAATTTTGAGGTATGTGTGTGGAACAAGAAATTATGGGATTTGGTATACTTCATCAAATGATTTTGGGTTGGTTGGTTATACGGATGGTGACTGGGCTGGATCTTTTGGTGATAGAAAAAGAACTTCAGGTTATATACTTAGCCTTGGATCATGTGCAGTGTTATGGTGTTCAAAGAAGCAACCAACTATTTCATTGTCTTCTACAGAGGCATAATATATTGCAGCAGCAACACCAACATGTGAAGCAGTTTGGTTGAAGAAAGTATTGATAAATCTAAAATAAGAACCAAAATATGCCACAACTATTTACTATGATAACTTGTCTACCAGCCATAACTAAAAATCTAGTGTTTCATAATCGCACCAAACACATTGATATCAAATATCATTTCATAAGAGACTATGTGGCAAAAGGAGAAATTAAAATAAAGTTTCTCACAACAAATGAACAGCTTGCAGATATATTTACGAAAGCACTACCTAAAGGGAAGTTCGAATACTTAAGGGATATGCTTGGAATCACCTCATTAAGCATTAAGGGGAGTGTTGAGGATAATGCTTAAAATAAAGCTATGTAATTGCTGACTAACCATCAAATTTTGTGTTCTGAGTTATTAGAATTAGTTCAACAAATTTATAGATATAGTCAATGATCATTGAGACGGTAGATTAATAAGATACTCCATAATGAAATTAGAAATATGTGGGCTATATAATAATGTATTGATTGATTCTATGGAGATATGAGATTCCAAATGAGAGTTCAACTAATGGATTGAGAATCAATCTCTCTTATTTTTTGTTTATTGGTTTTGTTTATGTTTTCATATGCATGCTATTGTTAGATTTAACAAATCCACTGCCAACTGAATTTGGAATTCCATATAACTTGAGTGGATTACCCAATTTCTCTATTGTCTAATTTGGCTATGTATAGAAGTATATTCATATCTTCACCCAATGCAAATGTTGTGATGGAGTCACCATTCACATTTTCATTACCTCAATTATCCTCTCGTGCTTTAGGATCGCCCCTCCAAGTTATCAAATAAATCATGTATATTAGCAGTTTCTTTTAAATTCTCTAATTATCGAGGGCGAGCTAACCTCATATAATAAGTATGGAAATTGATGCAGATCTCTGCACACTGTTAACAATTACACTTGACACCAATTGTTTTCCAACGTTTTCTTCTTCACTTCTGTTTGTTTGGGGTGATCAACTGGGAGGACCGATCCTAAAGCACGAGAGGATAACTGTAGGTAATGAAAATGTGAATGGGGACTCTGTCACAATATTCATTCACATTGAGTGAAGATATGATTATACTTCTATACATAGTGAAATTATACAATAGAGAAATTGGGTACTCCACTCGAATGAGAGTTTATTCCAAATTTAGTTGGCAACAGATCCCACAACACTTACACAAGAATACACATGAATTCAATTTTGAGTCTCAACTGATACTTATTGCCACAAATTACTTTGGAGAGGAAGTTGTAAGTATAAGTGTTGTACAAGTAGTGGAGGGGTTGTCTGACGACAATGCAAATGGAGATGACATGATGTGCAATGTTTGTTATGAGAACTTAGAAGTTTGCAAGAGGGGAGCATGAAAAAATATTGGCATGCAATCATGTTTATCATTCACATTGCATTCTCCCATGGTTTAGGCTTAGAGTCATGTCCCACATGCACGAGTGAGCCACTGCTCCACATAGACGATGAGCTTGTATTTTTTTCTTCTTATTTCGAGTATGTATTCTTTCTCAATATTTGTTTTTCGCATTTGAAAAGAAAATATGTTGATAAACATTGAATTCTCCCATGGTTTAGGCTTAGAGTCATGTCCCACATGCGGGAGTGAGCCACTGCTCCACATAGACGATATGCTTGTATTTTTATTTTTTTTTTCGAATTTCTATTTTTTATCAATATTTGTTTTTCAAATTAAAAAAAAAAAAACTATAGTTTATTATTAATAGAACATTAAGTGAGCGGATGAGCTTGTTTTTTTTCTTCTTATTTCGAATATGTTTTATTATCAATATTGGTTTTTCAAATTTAAGAAAAAAACTATGTGAGATTGTTTTGTTGTTGGTTTTCTTACATTCCAAATATTATATTTAGAACTAAGGTTTCTTTTTTGAATCCGTTCACTGCGTACAATCATCTACCACTTGTCTTCCATGGTTGACTTGTCAAACAACTGTCAAGTGTACTACTACTTTTATCTGCCACCATTGACTTGTCAATCAAGTCTCACGATGCGAGAACCAGTTTCGAACTAAGTCATGGCTTGTGCCAATTTCGATCTAAGTCCTGGCTTGTGCGGTCCTCACAACTGAGTCGCAAACCTGCAGTTGAGGGCCGAAACTATGATTTGACCAACAAAAGAGAAGATTGACTTTCATTGACTTTTTTCACTTAAGCCTATGTGAAGAAGCACTTCTTGGAAGGATGACTTGGTGCTTGGAGGGAATCTTTTTCTTGGTCTAGAGGTCTTGAAGGTCTCATTTTGTCTTCGTTCTATAAGAAGAAGGGAATTCTAACAGGGTTTCCCCTAGGAGGGTTTTTTCCCTAGGTAACATCTTACATATTATGTTTTATTGTTATTGTGATCTTCATGCTCTTTATTGTTTGATAGTTTCTTGATGAAAAGAAGACATAAGAAGACAATATAATTAAAAATTATCACAAGTTGTTATCAAAGTAAGAAAATATTTTATTTCTTTTGATTTTCTAACGGACAAAAGGGGAAGAGAGAGAGAGAGGGAGTCACAAAAATGGAGGGGAGAGTGAGAAGGAGAGAGGGAGGGAGATAGTCAAAAAGTTGGAGGGAAGAGGGAAAGATCAAGTGATGGGGGTAGAGACATAGGGATGTGAGAGAGAAAGGGAGGGAGAGGAAGGAAGAGACGAATCAAATGAGAGAAGGGAAGAGAGGTGGAGTTTTAGGGGGAGAGAGTGGGAGGGAAGAATAATGACGTAGAGGGAGAAAGGTGGAGAGAGAGAGGGAGTAAGAAGGGAAAGATGGAAAGAGTTAGATAGAGAGAGGAGGGAAGAGAGAGAGAAAGAGAAAGAAAGAGGGAGAGAAGGGGAAGAGAGAAAGAGAGGGAGAGAAGGGGAAGAGAGAGAGGGGGAGAGGAAGAGAAAGACGAAGGGTGAGAGAGATAGATAGATATGGAGATAGAGTGTATATGTTTGAGGGTTGAGATAGAGAAATTGAATGATAATGAGACACATAGATACAAGTATAGATATTATATAGTATTGTATAACGAACATAGATCCAGCTTATCCCAGGATCTATCAAGTGTTGATATTCGATCCAACTTAACCTTGAGAGATTTCATCCCTCTCAGTGCTTCATAGATCAGGGATTAAGATGGATCTAAAATATCAAGTGAGGAAATTTCTCCATCTACAAAGTACTTATTTA
>APFE030015981.1:0-18711 GCA_000404065.3 Pinus taeda | reverse complement strand
CTAAAGATATTATAATAGAAAGTAACACCTTGTTATTTCCTTGCTACATCGTTTCTCTTCTTTTATTCCTATGTTCCTTATCTTCATGAGATTTCTTGTTTCCTTTCTACTAGTAACTAATGGTCATTATCTACTACACTGCAAGTATATATCAAAGTTTTTGGAATATTTTACTAAAATATAAAATAATGTAAAATATTGGTGCATCTTTCAATGAATTGTAAAATGTTGTAAAATATTAGTGAATCATTCACTTAATCATAAAATCTTGTAATTTATTGATGAATCCCTCATTTAATATTTCCATCAAGTTAGTTTTCCTTCTTATGCATTGTTTCTCTCATATAAAAATAATTATCCAATTAATTCACTTCAAATAAAAAAGTTGTAAAATATTAGTGAATCATTCACTTAATTATAAAATCTTGTAATTTATTGGTGAATCCATCATTTAATCTTTCCATCAAGTTAGTTTTCCTTCTTATGCATTGATTCTCTCATATAAAAATAATTATCCAATTAATTCACTTCAAATAAAGAAACATTGTTAGCATTTGTTAGTTCATCACCATCTATAAGTTTTTTCAAGTCTTTGGTGTGTAACTATTATAGTAACTATTGTTTTTTCTTCTTCAATCAAAACTCTAATAATAGTTGATCAATACATAATTTTTTAAAATTACACAAATATGTATTGAAATTTAATTTCCTATATGATAAAAAAATCAATTAACACAAATCATTATAAAGCCACAATTTTTGAGTTCAAAAATATATCCCACAAAGAAAAAATTTCATTACTTAGTGTAACATCTTACAATATAAGTATCATCAAAGCATTTCAACTTCAAAAATGATAATACACTAAAAAATCTCTCATCCTTCACAAATTACATGTATTTCTCCTTTAGCCCTTCCCTCGCAAGTATAATTTCATTAAAGGAATGTTGTTCCCATGAAAATAGATCCCCTACAATGAAAACATAGGAAGCTAGAGAATAGGTCATTATTCCATACAAATAACCAAGTAGAACATATTTCCCTTTCCTAATAAATATTTTGAAAGAAAATACAAGATAAATTATGGATTCTCTAAAAAACGAAGAAGCTCAGGTCATGTGAGAAAGTGAACTGGAAATTCATTTATTTTCCTTAAAATATTAGCTATATAAAAAATTAATGATAATTAAGGAAAATTTGTGGAATACCCGAAGAATAAGCAAAGCCATATATGCCTCTGCCTCCACCTCCTCCTCCACATCCTCCACCTTCGCCTACTCCACCACCTCCTCCTCTTACTCCTCCTCCTACTCATCCACAACCGCCAACATGTCGTCCTCCTCCTCCTCCAACTCTACCTCTTCCTCCTCCTCCTCCTCCGTCGCCTTTGCATTCTCATTCGCCACCACCTCCAACTCCACCTCCACCTCCTCGACCCCCTCCTCCTCCTCCTCCTCCTCCGCTTCCTCCTCCTCTCTCCACACTAAAACCTCGCTCCACTTCCACCTCCTCCTCCACCTCATACTCTGCCTCCATGTTCACATCCTTTTACACTCGTCCTCAACCTTGAATTCCACCTATACCTCCACATCCACTTCATCCTCCACCACCTCCTCCTCCTTCTCCACACCCTTCTCATCCTCCTCCTCCACCACCTCCACCTATACCTCCATCACCTCCAATTCCACCACCACCTCCACCCCCACCACCTCATCCACCTCCTCCTCCTCCTCCAATTCCACCTCCACCACCTCCTCCTACTTCTCTGCTCCCTCCTCCTCCTCCTCCTAATCCATCTCCAAGTCCACCTCCTCGTCAACCACCTCCTCCTCCACCTCCTCCACCACCTCAACCTTCGCCTCCTCTTGCACCTCCTCCTCCAACACCACCCCTACCTCTACCTCATCCTCCTCCTTCACATCCACCTCCACCTCCTCCACCGCCTCCACCTCTTCCTTCTCCACCTCCTTCTCCTCCACCACCATCACCGGAACCACCTTCTCCTCTTTGACCACCTCCTCCTCTAACTCCATCTCCTCCTCCTCCACCACTTCCACCTCCACCTCCACCACCACCTCCTTCACAACCTCTTCCTCCTCCTCCTTATTCTCCTCCTACTCCATCTATACCTCCATCACTTCTACCTCTTCCTCCTCCTTCCCCTGTTCCACCACCTCCTACCACCTTCCTCCACCACCTCCTCCTCCTCCTCCAAGTACTCTGCCTCCACCTCCACCTCCTCCACCACCTTCGCCTCTGCCTCCACCTCCTCCACCACATCACCCTCTGCCTCCACCTCCTCCTCCTCCTCCCCCACCACCTTCATCTCCACCTCCTCCTCCACCACCTCAACCTCCACCCTCCTCCTCTACCACCTCCACCCACTCCTCCTCCTCCTCCTCCTCCACCTCTACCACCTCTACATCCTCCACTACCTCCCCCCCAACCTCCTCCTCCTTCTCCTCCTCCACCTCCACCTCCTCCAACACCTCAACCTCCTCCTCCACCTCAACCTCCTCCTCAACCACCTCCGCCTCCGCCTTCTCCCCCTCCTCCTCCAACACCTCTGCATACTCCTTCACCACCTCCTCCACCACCTCCTCCACCAACAACATCACCTCCTCCTCTTCCTTATCCTCCTCCTCCTCTTCCTCGTCCTCCACAACCTCCTGCTCCACCACCACCTTCTCTTCCACCTCCCCCTCTTCCTTATCCTCCTCCTCCTCCACAACCTCCTCCACCTCCTCCTCCACTACCACCTCCTCTTCTACCTCCTCCTTAACTGCCTTCACCTTCACTTACTCCTCCTCCTCCTTCACCACCACCACCACCACCTGCTCCTCCTCCTACTCCACATCCACTACCGCCATAACCATCTCCACCTCCACCTCCACCTCCTAAAAAATGTAAGGAACAAATAAAATTGCATATCATTTCATTCTATTTATTTGTAATACTTATTGGTTCATTCTTTATTGTGATAATTCAAATATCAATATATACATGATAATATAACAAATCAGGTGTATCAAAAATTTCAATATAGATAAGTAATTATGAGAACAATAATTTAATTAATAAAATTTAATTTAGTTTTCTAGTTTAAGTCGAATATTATTTTCAGAATTTCACTAACAAAGTTATGATAAAAGTGATAAAAATTATGTGTGGCCACTTATGATTTTCAATATCAAAGTTGTAAGAGTGGTGAACATCAAAAAATGAACACCCAATAATTGATGTGTAGTTTAACACACAACATTATTGTTTTTTTATTTGGAAAAAAAATGATAATAATAATTATGTTTGACATATTCATATTTCTACATGTCTATATTTAAAAGTATTAAAAAGACATTTTTATATTTAAATATACAATTTAGAATATTAAATTTATGTGTATTAAAAATTTCAAAAATATATGATCTGAGCCCAATTCCAATTCCTTGAAAAAAGGTTGAATCTATTTTCAAATACAATTAAAAATATGAGACATCAAAGTGTATAACCCACCCAAGAAACATTTCCAATCCGTCATTTGACAAACCGGGAAAGAGGTGAATGTTTGCATGAATTTCTGTGAAGTCAAGGTCGTAATTTAGTTTTTCAGATGATAATTTTGGGGCTATGGGTATCTATGATTGATGTCTAGGTAACCATATGACAAAAATTGAGTGCATAGGATTCTTCAGATATAGTAATTGACGACGAATATTGAGTGTTCCAACTTTTCAATATGTGAATAAATGTATAATGGAATACTGAACCTTTCAAATATGCAAACAAAATTATCCATAAACTGTGCAAAGAAAATTATCCATAAACTTTATCCATAGTCGGAAAAAAAATTATAAACCATATTTTAAAACAAGACTCGAAAAAGAGGATGACTTCAAATGTCCAAACAAAGTTATCCATGAGCAATATCCATAGTTGTAGAAAAAATTATAAATGAGACTTTAAAGCAAAAATAGAAGAAGAAGAGGCACGACTCAAGAATATTAAGATAATTCGAATTGACAAGAATGGCTACTTACCTACAACGTTATTGGAAGTAGAGTTATGAAGTTGTAGGTGCGTTGAGCATGGATCAAACACACAATATTCATATATTCCGTCTGACGCTCTCCCAACAAAGATACACGACTTTCAAAGATATTCAATCTAACGCTCTTTATATATTCCAATACAGACCGAACACATGACCATCATATCGTATATCCAGTGTTACGCTCTCCCAACAAAGATACAGAGGAAACAACATTGATGTTAGGAATAAAAACACTATCAACTAACAATAATGTATTGGGCCTAACGTCTTGCAGTTTCTTGGAAATGGAAAATATGTATTCTTTGAAAGATTACCATAGAAAATGATGTTAGTTCAACGAACATAGGAACATAAACAAAGGACTCTAGAAAAACTCAACATAGAAGGAAACTCATCATAGGCAGAGGACCAATGATAGTCGACTAAATGCAATAGGAAAAAAAAACTTGAACATCGACTTGACTTTTCATTCACCCCATGTTACTATGATAACAATTATAGAAGAAAATGATGATCAAGATAAAACCTGATCCAAGCAGACTGATATTGACAAAGTTCCATCTAAGCATTCTAGGTTTGATGACAAATTATGTTGGATAGTAACAATATTCAGCTATAAAGAGAACAACATGAAATCGAGATTTGGCTGGAATGTTACAACTAGGAAATATAACAACATAATATAAACATTCCAATAAGAATTAATGATCCACCTTTTGCAATCCAACAATTAGTACATGAGACAGTCAACCACACATTATATATGACTATAATGATGCTAATTACCATAGTTATAAGTTAATTATTAGGTTCATGGAAGATATTTAAACCCCATGGAATATGTTGGAACATTTATAGTAATATTGACATATTTCACCACTAAAATTTTCCACTAAGATTCTTTGTTGTTGTTGAAATATGCATGCAATTTTATTTATTTTTATAAATAACCACAATATAATTTGTAATAAAGTTATAATTTAGTTAATTTCTAATTTTTTTAATCTATGAAATGTGATAGGGATAATAGGGTACCCATTTTGATGGTTATCATGGACTGAGTTTTATTTTCACTTCCATCCATTTGATTTATATGGATTCTCTAGTTTGTCTTAATTTAATGTTAATATTTTGTTTTAACTTAAATTGGAAATAAATTACAATATAGATATTCCTATAATTATGCTCATAGTAAGAATAGATCTTCCATAGTTATAATTTAATTATTAGCTTGATTGTAGATATTTAAACCCCATGGAATATGTTGGAATATTCATGGTAATATTGACATTTCAATGATAAGATTTCTATAAAAATTAGGTATACTCTATTAATTAAATTATCTCAAATTAGTTAATTTAAGAAAATGACATATCAACACATGATATTGGGAATGTGGTATTTCTAAGCCATGGTAATGTAAGACGAAATGTTTAGAATTAAAGGAATTCCATAACAATAGTGGGGTGAAACTACATGGATAAACACATTTCCATATATTATATGTTTTTATATATTATATAACTCCAATAATAATAATACTAAATATATAGTTTAGTTAACTTTTATGAATTTTGTAATCTTTGTTAATGCAATAGGCATAATGGGTTTAGTGTTTTGATTCTTATCATAGATTGATGACTATAGAAATTTTCCATCCATTTAATTATATGGTCACAATAGTTATAACAAAACAAATAAATCACTTTATAGTCAAAATATTCTATATATAGTATATTTTAAATTAATTTTGAAATGATTTTTCTAATTAAATTGAAAATGGATAGAGATCATAACTACATTTTAAATAAATCTCAACCTTCTATTAATGACTAATATTAAAAATATTAATTATTGATTATTAAATCTCTAACATCAACCTATTGGTTTTTGATAATTAAATTAAAATTATAGAAATCCTATTATAAGGTATACACACTATCAACGTAACAAAATTAAGGAATCATAAATATGTTTTTCACAAATTTATTTTATATGTATTTCAGATTAATAATATGTATTCAAATTTTTTTTAGTCAACTAATATTTAATATTAACTATTATAATATATATATTATATATATATATAATAGAGAGAGAGAGAGAGAGAGAGAGAGAGAGAGAGAGATTTGTAATATTATTTTTTTAATTATTTTTTTTGTTTGGTTTTCTTTCATTTTGTCTAAAAAATTCTAAGATAATATATGAGGCTTTGTATTGAAAATTCTAAGGTGTTGTTGAGTTCAATGCAATGGCTTTCACTGACTTCCACTGATATTTAGAGTCTATGAGATATTTTTTTTCTTAAAATTATGCAAATCTCGAATGCATTCCCGTTGATTTCTTTAGGAATGGAATATAAAGGATACAAACCAAAATATATTAAAATCATTATACACATATTAATGTTTCTGTAACCTCATTATTCATGAAATTTACCCTTTGAATGAGTGTCAGATAGGAAAGACACCTTCCACATGATTTGGAGGAGAATGGTATTAAAATATAAAAATATATTTTTGATGATTATTGACCAATTAATAAATATATACTCAATGCGAAAGGTAATAATTTTCATTAAGAAGGAGATAATTGTTCAACAGTACACATTATTTAGGATAGGTAACACCTACATCACCTCCTATTACAACTCTTCTACTAAAAATGTTCATATTTTTATTATATGTGTGTAATGATAAATTCCTTAGTTCTCCTTGTGAATCAAAAGAATCCATGAGGTGAAATAAACCTTTGACATGCATAGAATAACTTTATTGAAATAAAAAATAAGCATCCATTGTTTCGTTCCACTAAATTTTAATATAATTACATCTATGCCATCCCCTAAAATTATCTTTCATCAATTTCAAAGAAAAAATAACATGAAATTGTACACACCCTTCACATTGATGATTTTCATTAGTAATATGTCATAAACGCTTGAAACATGCAAATGTTAAATGACCCACAACTTTATTCCTTGTTAGTTATTCCAAATATAATATTTTTATTCAAAAATGTTTCATGTTATTCTTCTCTTTTACTCACTTAATTATTTTATATATTTTCCACAACTACACCATGTTTTTTATTTCTTCTCGAAGGGTTCTATCTAGTAGCAGAAAATTCAAGGATGGAAATTTATTTTAAAGCTTGTAAACCTTGTCTAACATTAGTACTCCCTAATATGCAGAATGTAAAATTTTTAATGATATTTTCATAAAAATATTCAGAGTTCTAATGGTTTTTAAGTTAAAATAATTTTAAAGTATAAACCTTGAGCAAATAAATAAAAAAAATGTCAAAATTGACAAGTATTTTTTATTTTTTATTTTGAAAAACCATGGAATATTAACCCACTCTAAATATTATGCCCAAAAAATTTCTCTACTACTTCGAAAATTATCGGGCTTATTTACATTGGAACATTGTTTATTATACCAAGATCTCTACACTATCCGTAAATATTATCTCAATTTTTTCTCTACTTAGTCTTTCCCTTTCCTCTTCAAGGGCGATTTAATTCCCGAAGAATGAGAACTCAACAGGGTTCTTTTGTTATACCTAACTACTTTAAGCATTAAATATGTTAATTAAGTACCCTACTAAATATATGTGGGATTTACCACTTCCTTACTTGTATGGGTCTATAACTATGCATAATCATTTCTAACTTCTTCTTTATCTCCTATTATTGTTGGGAAAATTTTCTTCTTGTTCACAGTCACTAGCAATCTAAGAAATATATTGTTCCTTGTTCCCATTTGCTCTCAAGGCCACTTTTTTCATGTAGAAAAATTGGACATATATATTTTAATTTGTGCGGTCCTATGAATTTTCATTATGGTAATGAAAATAAATGTACGAAGAATTATGTTGATGATTACATTGGAATGTGTTGGTTGTACTTATTGAAAAGTAAATCTAAAGCTTTCAAAACTTTTAAGGATTTTCATGTATGGATTGATTATGAGGCATAATCACATATTGGCCATGTTCATACTATTAATGGAAGATAACGTACTCTGATGAATATGAAAAATATCTTTGCAAGCATGGCATTCAACATTAGAGCATAGTTCCTTACAATTCTCAACAAAACTATGTAATTGAAAGAATGAACATTACTATATTGAATATAGTTTGCTCAATTAGGATTTTCAAAAGTAGAACATTGATGTTTTGGGATGATGTGATTCTATGTGAAATTTATGTGAAAATGTTATGTCCATCTCACACTCTTAGAGAAGACTCCTTGTAATATGTGGTATGGATGAAATCCTTCAGCATGCCATCACAAGGTCTTTGGTCCCCCTACATTCACTTGTGTTTGTTATAGTATATACATTCTTTCATATTGGGTATATTATTGTAATTCTTTACTTCTAACTTCTTCGTTGCGATGTATCATACGTTGGTTATGGTTCCCTCAAAGGATTTCAGCATAATTTCTATTTTTCTCAATGATTTCAAAATGAACTACCCTTCACACATGGATTTCCTTCCAATATTATACAAGATTTCAATAATTTTAACTCTATAATTAAACTGTAACTCGATTCTCATCTCCATATAATTTTTCTTTGTACAAGCATATGTGTACAATACTAATGTTATTCCATTTACAACAAAGTATCGGATTGAAGGATGCCATCTATATTACTAAGGTTAGACTCTACTTATCTCAAAACCCTCTATAATGTTCCTTGCCTAATTAATTTAGAGAGATTCCAATCCAAACTAAGGAATTCCTTTCTTGTGTGTGTAGGTTAGTCTACTACTAACTTAGGTTATCTTGTGACATTGTTTTGGGGTAAAAATTTATGCAATATTTTTCGTCTACTCTTTTGCCTTCAAGTACTTATCCAACACTTCCTCTTTACAGGGTTTCAATGTGGGTTGTGATTTTCGCTTGATGTTCGCTGGAAGGAAATTTGATGTTTTTTAAGTGTAAAGAAAATCAAAAACTACCTAGGGCTTTTCCGAAAAGGCCTGCCACTCAAAACAATGCATATATATCGATTTCAATTCAAGCGATTTACCCTCTCTTTATTAGTGAGAATATTTAATTATGAGAAAATAGTTTTGGTTGTCTTATAGCCCCAACAATGTAAGTATTTCTCTTTATTCATAAGAACAATTTATACAATATATTTACTTGTTACTGTCTGTAATGAAGTCATTCCATCAAAATTTTGCAATACTATAATATTTGTTCTATTTATATTCTATGAGGACACCTTGGATATTCGTGTGAGCTCTACATATTTTTTTTTCATAATGATTGTAAATAAGTTACTATTAATATCATTTTCTTTGAAGAAGAGAATATGAAAATTAGGCAAGAGGTGTTTTGAACGCTTGTCATGGGAGTTTGTGAAGCTTGTCCTTTAGGACCTAGTAATAATTTATCCAAGGCTACTTGTTCCATGGCCAATTGATATGATTCCAGTCCTTTGATCTATAGCAAGCTAAACTAGATATACATTTATTTTTCTACAAGTTAAACTATGTGTAAACTTATTTTTCCTAACTCCAATAGTTCTTTTCTGTAGTAGCTTACAACAGACTATATGTCTATATGTTTACAGGTGAATAAGGGTTACTATGTATGTTTATATATTTATCTATCGAAACAAGATTCTTTAATTTACTATATAATACCCTTTTGCATCTTTGCACACATTCAAGTGTATTATTTTTTGTGCATGTTTATATATTTATCCATCCAAACAAGATTATTTAATTTATTATATAAGATCCTTTTGCATCTTTGCACACATTCAAGTGTATTCTTTTTTAGAATATAATTATCTAAGATTTTCCTGTTGGAAATAAGTTAAAGTCTATTTCATTCCTCTAAGCAAGAACTATGTTTCCAATTAGTTCCACCAAAGCTCTATCTCCTACTTCCCAGGAGAACAAACAATAGTCATTTCCCAATATACATTTCCTTGACCCTTAGCATCATCTTGCTACTTTTCGAGTATGAGTACAATCATTCTTTCCTAAAATACCCTTATATTTTATACAACCCATTTTATCTCCAACAATCCATTTAAGTGAGTTTCGCCCATGAATTTTATATTTTTAGACCTGTGTTTTCTTCTTCTTGGGCAGAACTCATTCCATGTGAATTAGAAGTATAATATGACATGTAATACTTTAATAATTGTTCAAGAATAATAACACAAAAAGCCAAATTTTCTTTTATATTAATAAAAATAAATATTTACACTATCATATGTCACATTGCTTACCGACTTTGACTTGTTAGGAGCAATTGAATATTCAATTAAAAAGGTCATAATATAAATTTACCAACGGTTATTACAATTCACTTTTGTAATTAGAGGAAACATAAGCACCTTGAAAATGACATCATTGGCATGTTTAAAAAAGAAAGTTGTATATCTCTTAAATGAATTGTGTGTTTCCTTTGAAAATTAATTTATTAAATTAAAAAAAAATATAAATCAAAGGATAAAATGTCAACTCCAAATTTGTATTTTTGAAATATATTTTGATTAAAATATTTGAAAACAAATTAAATTGAACATAAGTGACTTAAAATAAAATATTTAACTTTTCCTTGTTTTCTTCAAATATTATGATATTATGTATGCGTAAAATCATGAAAGAAAAAGGCAAAAAAGAACACAACAAATAAAACCAAACTAAAAGATAAATAACACATTTTAAAATTCTATCATTATAAAGCATCAATTTCTAGCAAATTAATTTCTAAAGTACATAATTTCTTGCAAATTATGATAAATGTTTTGTGGTATATTTTTAGAAATCTATTGAGTAGTTGTGGTTGCAAAAAGTTTATCATCATAATCATTTTTGATATTATAGTTATTTTTATTATTGAAACATATGTTAATTAATAGATGTTATGATAATTTGTAGAAATAAATGGGATGTTATTAAATGGAATATCAATTCGCACATAAATTTGCACTTAAAATAAGTTAATGCCCAAATTCAACTCTTTTAAAGTGTATTTTTATATACTATCTTTATGTATGGGTAAAATAATTATATATCCACAAACACAAAATAAACTATAATCACAAACATTTGAAATTCTATCACGAAACATAAATTTGTAATTAATTATAAGAATATATTAATTAAAAATAATTGTTATTTTAAAATACACACATTGAATAGTGGTTGTTACAAAAAAAATATATATTTTCATTCATGATGTCATGGTCATTTACCAAAAATAAAGTGATCTTTTATTAAATTGGGCAAGATAAGCTATGCAAGCATTCAGTTCATTTTGAAGTGTAATTCTTGCATTGGATACTATGCATGCTTAAAATCATCATATAAGTTATTTCTATTAAGTGATTGTAATAATTTTTTTTTTTTGTTCAAGAATTTATAGACATACAAATACAAAAAAAATCCAATACATTACATAAAATAAAAACACAAACACCTTAAATTCTACCATCACAAAACATGGATTTGTAACTAATTATCAATATATATTGACTAAAAATACTTCCCAAAGATGCATTGAATAGTGATACTTAAAAAATCCATAGCCATTCATGATGTTATGGACATTTACAAAAATAAATTAAATTTTGTTGAACTAAATGCTAATCTGAACATATATAGTTTAGTACACATTCAATTAATTGGGACTGTAATTCTTGCATATTATATTTTATGTGTGTAAAATCATTGTAGAGGTGATTTGAGGTGATTTGTATCAAATAAATAGACAGTTTGGGAAATGACCTTCCATACGGGATATTCTAATGAAAGCGTTTCTTGTATTCTAAAATTATACAGAAACAAGAGCATAAACAAACAAACACATAGATTTCATAAAATAAAAACACAAACATTTAAAATTCTATCATCACAAAACATCAACATGTAACTAATTATAAAAATCATATTAATTAAAAGCACTTATAAAGAGTATTGTGCATTGAATAGTGACACTTACAAAAATTTAAATTCATGCATGATGTTGAAATAAGATTTTATCAAATGAAACAACAATTTAAAGATTAGTAAGTTAATATACAAATTCTACTCATTCTAAAATTAATTTTTGTATATGATATTACATGTGTGTAAGAATATTATACATAGACAAACAACCATACACAAACAAAAGCGCAACAAATAAATGCATAGCATAAAATAAAACCACATGCATTTAAAATTATATCATCAGAAAACATCAATCTGTAAATTAATTTTTAAATTTTATGTTTATTTTGTTTGATATATTTTTTATTTTACATTGAATGATTGTGGTTAAAAAAATATTCATGCTCATAGTCATGTGTGATGTTGTGATTATTTGTATTATTAAAAAGTAAATATTGATTAAAAACAATCATGAAAACTTGTGATTTTCAAACATACAAAAACTCGTGATGATTCTTACAAGGAAAATCTGTAGTCATTGTTACTTGTGGTATTGTCATGGTCATTTGTATCTATAAAACTTATTGACTAAAAATATTTCTGAAATTTTGATTTTATACTAAATAGAATTAACAAGTTATAAACTCCACCCATCTTGTACCATAAAAAATTAATTTACTAATACACTAATTATGAACTTACAGTCATTGAATTAAATAAAAAAATTGAGTAAAATTTAAGATAAGAATATATTAATTAAAAAATAAAACTAGAGATTGATAGGGGAACTATGTCAAGAGGACAAGCTCGGTGTGATGGCTAAGGATTCTTAGTCTTTTTGCTTTCCTTATGTGGTTGAGTTTCTTTACACATCAAATCAACCTTCTACGTCATCGCTAGGGCATGATATCATTGCTCACGGGTGTGATAATGAAGTTTTTGAATGGAGTTAATACTGTTTCAGTCTCCTGTGTAGGGATGGAGACTGAAAGCCCATGCTGTTAGTAGTATCATTCAACAAATCATCGACGCAGAGTATATTCTCACACCATACGTACATGATGGAATATAAGGAAGCAAAGGGCATCACATTCATGAGTTGGGAATGGACCTGTGTAGTATTAAGGTGACTCAAGAGCAGAAATATTATACTTGTCTACTCTTAGTCATAAAAGAAATATCGGTCAGATCTGAAGGCAAAATATTGGCTACATAAGTGAATATTCCACCTTGAAAACTGCATTTCATAGATCCTTTGTTAAAGATCTCAGATCTGGATATTCTCAATCCTCTGAGCACATTAGGTTGTCGAAATGGAGTAGCATTGGATGTGAAAAGTCTGCTTCGCTTTTTGTCAAACAGAATTTTCATCGATCAAAGTGGGTGGGTTCGGTGGTTTTCCCATCACTTATGAAGTGAATACTACCACAGAAACCCATATCACTCTTTATAGATCCACACGTATCCATTTATTTTACTAAAGATCTATGTGACTTTCAAGTATGGGCACTCGATCTGGTAGCCTTCCAATATTTTGTAAAATCCCAAAATGTAAAATCAATATTATTTTCGGTTCAGGCCATAGATCATTTCAAACAATCAAAGAACAATATCATGCACACTCTGGGTATCCCAATGCTCCTAAAAAGTATGACCTGTACAGGAAACTCAATGTTGGAAGATGTGATGTTACAAGATTATATCATCCTTCGATCATCCACCATCATATTAAACTTGAGGCTTCGGGGAGGATCACCTCGACCAAGAAATTCAAAGGGCACAAGGGGAGTGTTCAGATCTAGTATTCAGAAAGGAGCATAATCAAATCAAGGGAAAGTAAATGGAACCTTTTCGTTCATAGATATCCTCAAAGGAAAATGTTCTTCCTCAACAACACTAGATCAAACACACAATATACCCAACCCCTACATAGTGGAACAACTGAATCAAATCCCAATATTGATTGTAGATCTACCATAAACAAATTACTTGTTCACAACATATGAATCTCAAGAAGTACTAAGAAGATTCAACACTTTTTGGCCAAAAGCAATGGATTTCTTCCATTGGATATTCACAAATTGGACAATAAATTGTGAGATTCACCTTTGCTCCAAGGGCTTCTTCATAGTGAAGTTTGTATCATGAGAGGATTGTGAATATATATTTCAAGAGGGTTCATGGTTTTGGGGCTTTTCGGGACTTTTTATCACCCCTTGGTTCCCATATTTCGATGCCAATATAATTGTAGTATCTCAAATGTTGGCTTGGGTTAGATTGCATAATCTACCCCTACATTTATGGTTCCATAAAGTGATAGAAGCCATTGGGAACATATTAGGGTGACACATAAATAAATATACACAAATATTTGAGGAACAAGTCTACACAATCGCTAGAATTTCTTTGGAGCTACACCTCAACAAAGGATTTTAGGATCATATTCTCTTGACACACAACAAGCAGAGCTCGACAAGGTTCCTAGATTTAAAGAACACAACATTTAGATGTTGAATAAGTGAACAAATGGGACATCTACAAAATCTGTGATCTTATGCCAAGAAAATGCCTTAAATGAATAAGAAAACAAGAAAGAAACCCGAGGGATGGAAATTCCTAGAGAAGTTTCCTGACAAAGAAGAGAACGATGAAGAGATGCATCCTACTACCAATGAAGAAGCCCAAAATATACAAGAAAACATAGAAGAGGGGAGCATCAGTCATGAAGTTTTAGGAACTCCAACACACACATCGAGGCAGGAGATGATCCATGTAGTAATTGAGAGAGGGGACTCAAAATGTCATCGTGAATCTGAAAGTTCAGATTCAGATAATGAAAATCCATGAATGAATGAAGTGATCCAGCTATAGCTTGTAACGACCACTCCTTCCCAGAGAGAATGGAAAAAAGTCAAAAATAAGAAATGGAGAAAAGGGTGACATGTTTACCACCATTTGGAGTTGTATTTTTGGTCTTTGTGATCAACAATTTTGTTTCACACGATTGAATGCATTATCAACATCTACAACATGTAATTTTTCTTTCATTAATAAAATTACAATTTTTTTCGAGGAAAAAAAATATATTATTTATAAATAGTTATAAAAGAATCTTATTTTCAAATACAAATTGAATAGTACAGTGGTTTTTACAAAAAAAAAGACTTTGTCATTCATGATGTCATGTTCAATTACTAAAATAAGTGAAACTTTTTTAAATTGACCATGGATAATTTAATGCAAGAATTCAATTCATTTGAAGTGTATCTCTTGCATTGAATACTATGAATGCTTAAAATCATCATAGAAGTTATTTGTATCAAGTTTATAGAAAATTTGTTTAGTGACCTTCCATATGGTACATTATAATGAAAGTTTTTTGTGTGTTCTAGAATTCATAGACATATTAACACAAACAAAAGAAAAGACAAACAAGTAAATACATTACATAAAATAAAAACACAGACATTTTAAAACCCTATCATTATGAAACATCCATTTGTGACTAATCATAAATATATATTAATTAAAAATACTAATAAAGTAATTTTATTCTGAAATATGCATTGAATAATGATACATACAAACAAAAAAAACCATGGTCATTTGCAAAATAAACGAAATTTTGTTAAACTAAATGCTAATTTGAACATATATAGTTTAATACACATTCAATTAACTCAAAGTGTAATTATTGGATATTATATTTTATGTGTGTAAAATCATCGTAAATGTGACTTGTATAAAGTCAATAATCAATTTGCGCAATGACCATCCATTCGGAATATTCTAATGAAATCCTTTCTCGTGTTCTCAATTTTATACATAAACAAGAGCATAAAGAAACAAACACATACATTACATAAAATAAACACACAAACATTTAAAATTCTATCAATATAAAAATTCTCTCTAATCATAAAAAAATGATTGATTATAAATCAATGTTCATTGATAGTGGTGCTTGCGAAAATTCAAATTCATGATGTTGTTGTCCATTGTAGAAAAAACAAGATATTATTAAGTTAAGCTACAAGTTAAAGATCAGTACTTTAGTATATAAATTCTACACATTGGCAAAGTATTTATTTTATATGATTATATATGTGGAAGAAGATTATACACCTATAAACATAACAAACAACCAAAGGAAAACAAGAGCACAACAAAAAAGTACATAGCATAAACTAAAACCACATACATTTAAAATTCTATGATCATAAAACATCAATTTGTAAATTAATTTTTAAATTCTATGTTTATTTTCTTTGTATTTTATCATCATGACGAGGGACTTTTGAGATATTTTTAAATTATCATTTAATGATTGTGATTTCAAAAAATATCATTGTCATAGTCGCTTTTCATGTTGTGATTATTTGTATTGTCCAAAAGTATATATTGATTAAAACCATCATGAAAACATGTGATTTTCAAACTTACAAAAAATGATGATGATGCTTACTAAGAAAATCCACAGCCATATATATTTGTGGTATTATAACAAGTTATAAACTCCACCCATTCTGTACCATAAGAAATTAATTAACTAATAAATTAGTTAGTTATTTTGTTTAAAGTGGCGTTATTCCTTTACTATTATCATTTTATTTAAATAAATTAATAAATTTATAAACTTCTTGTTAAGTTGGAATTTTTTTTTTTTTAATTTTTAAGTAGATTCAATAAAATTTTAGAAATTTTAGAATATATATATGTGGGGTTTTCTTTAAAATATTAATATTTGGAACATGAGGGAGGAGGAGAATGGAGAGCAGGGCAAAAATGAGCCCTAGGGTTTTAAGCTCCTGCAATGTTGAATTCGCTGCAATCGATCGTATGCTTGTTTCTGTTGATCAAAGGAATCCACATAGTGGGGTATTGTTATTGTGATCGACATCAAAGGAGGAGTGAAGATCTACAGGAACCATAATGGAAGCGATTCGGTTGATCCAAGTTGTTGGAAATATATGATTTGTGTAGAGCATGGGGACTTGGCTCATGGGTTTTTTATTCCTGGTGGGATCATTTTCACATGGGATCTTTTACGCATTCTCCCAAATCCACTATTTTTATATTGCTTTCTTTCATATATGGTGTATCAAATTTTGTAAGACTCCAAATCTTCCCTTCTTTGTCACAAAGAAGATATTAAGGGTATGGGAGATGTTGGAGGGCCTAGTTGACTTAGTTGATGATCCCAAACAATTCTAGAATTGATATTATAAAGTTAATCAGCTCCCTAGTCGAGTCAAGTCTAAGTAGATAGGCTTAAATTGGTTTTCACAATTAAATTTTTGTGGACTATCTCCACATAATATATCGAATATATATATATATATATATATATATATATATAATACTATATAATATAATATAATTATATATATATATATTATATATATATATGGAAATGTATATATATATTAGAAAAAATAATTATCAAGTAATTCAACTTCAAATAAACAAAATAATCATAGGATTTGATGGTATCACCATCTTATAAGTTTCTCAACTCCTTGTTGTGTTAAACTCCTTGTAACTTTAATAGTAACTTTTGTTTCTATCTCAATCAAAACTCTAATAATTTTTTTATCAATTACACGAATTTTTTGAAATTACACAAAATATTAATTGAAAGTTAATTTCATTATGTGATAAAAAAAATCAGTTGGCACAAACTCATACAAAAAGCTCAACAAATTTTTTGAGTTCAAAAATATATCCCACAAAGGAGAAAAATGTCAATTTAACTTAGTAATAACATGTTACAATATAAGTATCATCAAAGCATTTCAACTTCAAAAATGATAATACACTAAACAAGCTCTCATCCTCCACTAATTACATGTATTTCTTCTTTGAGCCTTTCCCTCAAAAGTATAATTTCATTAAAGGAATGTTGTTCCCATGAAAATAGATCCATTACAATGAAAACATAGGAAGCTAGAGAATAGGTCATTATTACATACAAATAGCGAAGTAGAACATATTTACCTTTCCTAATAAATATTTTGAAGCAAAATACAAGATAAATTCTGGATTCTCTAGAAAATGAAGAAGCTTAGGTCATGTCAGCATGTGAACTAGAATTAATTTATTTTCCATAAACCATTATATATATAAAAAAGTAATGATAATTATGGAAAGTATGTGGAATACCCTAAGAATAAAAAAAGCAATATATGCCTTTTCCTCCACCTCCTCCTCCGCCTCCTCCCCCTATGCCTCCTCTTCCTCCTTCTCCTTCCATAACGCCAACCACCTCCTCCTCCTCCTCCCCTTTGCCTCCTCCTCCTCCATACTGCCTCTACCCTCCTCATCCACCACCACCTCCAACTCCACCTCCACCGTCCCATGACCCCCTACTCCTCCTCCACCTCCACCTCCACCTCCTACACAACTTCCTCCTCCTCCTCCACCTAAAGCTCACCCTCCACCTTCACCTCCTCCTCCACCTAATACTCCACCTCCACCTTCCCCTCCTTTTCCATACATCCTCTAGCTCCATCTCCACCTCCTCCTCCTCCTCCACACCCTTCTCATCATCCTCCTCCACCACCTCACCCACCTCCTCCTCCTCCTCTAATTCCACCTCCACCACCTCCTCCCTCTCCTCCTCTTAATCCATATCCAAATCCACCTCCTCCTCAACCACCTCCTCCTCCTCCTCCTCCACCTCCACCACATCAACCTCTGCGTCCTCCTACATCTCCACCTCCACCTCCACCTCCTCCTCCTCAACCACCTCT